>PVKS010000860.1:0-164783 GCA_004027875.1 Aplodontia rufa | reverse complement strand
GTGTTGATCCTTAGTAACCATCTTGTACCCCAAAATCCACTTCAGTTCTGCTTCCAGAGAACCCATCCTATGACAAGAGGCAAAATAAATTATTCCCTTATCCAGGCCAGACAGAGATGGGAGGGGGAACAGTGGGAGGCCAGCCAAGAAAATCTGTGGCCAGAGTTCACCTGCCTTATTATTAAGAATATGTGCTCTAAGGCTGGAGCAGTGGCTGGCGGTTATGGCGCTTACCCAGCATGTGCGAGTATACGGGTTCAAACCCCAGCATCCAAGTACACAACTAAGTATCAGAGCAATGAAGGCCATGTGAAAAACTCAAAAATTGATTCTCTCTCTCTCACCACTGTCCTTATCTCTCTCTTTTTTTTTAATGTGCTCTGGAGTGTTTTTTTTTTAATGATAGGAGAAAGTTGACAGGGAGAGAAATGGTTATTTTTTTTTAAAGAGAGAGAGAATCGATTTTTTATTTAGTTTTCATTTGACTTTTATTGCTCTGACACTTTGCTTTGTATGTGGTGCTGGGGTTTGAACCTGCATCCTCACACATGCCAGACAAGCACCTGAAATGCTGAGCCATCACTCCCGACCCCGCCCCCTTTTTTTTTTAAAGAGAGAGGGACAGTGATAGAGAGAGAATCAATTTTCATTTAGTTTTTCACATGGCTCTCATTGCTCCAAGATTTCATTGTGTATGTGGTGCTGGGGTTTGAACTCAGGTCCTTGCGCATGCCAGACAAGCGCTGCAACTGCTGAGCCACTGCTCCAGCCCCTGTGCTCTGAAGTTTTATCTGTTTTATCCCTTTGCTTTTTAAGATTTTGCTCTTCAGTTATATTTCTAATAAAGTTATATTTGAAGGTTGTCAGATATCTCAGATGAACAAAGGAAAAAGGGATTTGCCTCATGCCTGTCCATCAGAGAGATGGGGGCCCTCTCAACCTTGGAGAAGGGCTGGGGTGCTCATCCCACGGACTCTCCACTCTCCAGTAAGAGCCAGCCATGCAGGGAGCATCTGGGAATGCCTTCCTGCCTGGAGTGTCCCCTCTCCTCTTTCGTTTATTTGGGATTCAGCTATGTGGGAGTGTACTCTTGTGCTCCAATTTGCATTGTATTACATTGACTTCAATTTTAATGATCCTACTGGGTCTCCACTTCTGTACCTCAGGCAAACTTCATAAATGTTTATTACTTGTGAACCTTTGGTTTCTTCCCAAGAGCTGGGATATTGTAATGGTTAAAAGTCTGGGCTTTGGATTCAGACTACTAGAGCCCTGATTTTGTTATATACAAGCTGGGCAACGCTGGCCAAATTAGTTAACCTGTTCACATTTGGGTTTTCTTATCTGTTTAGTGAAGACAACACCTTCCATATAGGATTGTTGTTGGGGTGTAAGGAACATAGCACGCTCAGCAAAAACAGTCTTGCTCTTAGCACTCAGTAAACGCACATGCATTCATTGACACACGGACAGAGAGGGCCACCATGGAGAGTCATAGCTTTCAACGCCAGTGTTCACCTGCCACCCCTCCCTTGGTCTCCACACTGCCACACTAATCTGGAAAGATGGAGAGAGATTCTACTGCAAGAGTCATTGTCATCTATCAGCTTTGTCTATCAACTTAACCAGCATGGAACCAAACCAGGGTGGCTGGTTCTTCTGGAACCTGAATTACCACCTTTTTACCCACTGAGTCTTCAGAAGCTTACAAGGCTCCTCCTTAGCATCAAGGCTTCAGAAAACAAACACTGAGGAAGGAAGGGAACACCAAAAGAAGAAGAAAAGAAGGTGCAAGGGCAGAAGAGAGGGATGAGGGCACAAGGCCCAGCTTCAAGTTCAATCAGGAGGCAGAAGATAATAGATGTGGACCCAGGAAAGACTCACAAAGCAAAGCCTTCATGGTGAGAATAAGTGGAGGAATCATTTAGTCTTAGGTTTAAATTCTTGGTGCACCACATATGTGCTAAGAGAATCTAGTAAGTTGCTCAACCCATCTGATTAAGTCACATTTCTCAACTTTTAGCTCCTCTACATTACACTTCAGCTACTCTGAACACTCAGTTCTTCAAACATACATAGAGAGAGAGAGAGAGAGAACACTCTTACCTCTGCAAATTTGCACGTGTTCCCTCTGCCCAGTAGGAGCCCATTCTCCAAGTGCCCTGTCCCACACCAGCGACCTCGTTCCCTTTCCTCTGGTCAATTCTGGCTCTTTCTGTGGAGCTCAGCTCAAAATCACTTCCCTCAGGAAGGCTTCCCTGACCATGTATTCTGCTGCCAGCTCCCAGGGAAACCTGAATCATCTAGAAGGTCGTGCTTAGAGCACCTTGTGTTGATATGGCTTGTTGACTACATACCTCTCCAGAGCTCCACAGCTTGTTCACAACCGTTGTTTCGGTACCTAGTGCCAAATGGGTACTCAGTAAATGAGACTGAATATTTTTGAAACCTTGTAAGCTTTAAAGTTGGACAAAAGCCCAGGATGGGTATTCAGTGAATATTTGTTGACAGGAATGAAGTGGAGTAGAGTGAAATGATGAGAATGCTGTGCTTTTAATATTTAGCAGCATTATTTTAAAAGGCCACAAGATGTCAGTGTTTCTACTCAAGAAAAATAATAATAACGTGCCAGTCTGGGTTAGATTAACAGCACTTCCCCCTCTCTGATGCCAAAAGGTAGTGGATGTTGTTAATACAGAACAATAAAGATCGGTTGATTGTTAAAGATTGTTTTCTTTAAATTTTTAATTATTTTTGGACTTACAAAAAATTCACAAAAATAGTAGAAAGAGTTCCTTTATACATCCCTACCCCCACTTTCTCAATGTTCACATTTTCTGCAAATAACTATAATATAGTGATCAAAACCAGGAAATTAACATCTGTATGATATTATTAACGATAGAATTTATTTGACATTCACCAATTTTTCCACTAATGTCTCTTTTCTGTTCCCAGACTTTTTTTTTTTAAACCAGGAGTTGAACCCAGGGATACTTAACCACTGAGCCACATCCTCAGCCCTTTTTAATTTTTACTTTGAGATATGATCTCACTAAATTGCTTAGGACCTCTTTAAGTTGCTGAGGATGGCTTTGAACTTGTGATCCTCCTGCCTCAACCTTTCCAGTTGCTGGGATTACAGATATGCATCACTGCACCTAGATCTGTTCCCAGATTCTATCCATGATCACATTTAGTTTTTATATCTCCTTAAACTCCAATCTGTAACAACTTCTTAGTCTTCCTGTGTCTTTCATGACTTTGATACTTTTGAAGACAATGGTGGTAGGCAGAATTCTAAGATAGCTCCTAAGACTTCCACTTCTAGACTATATACCTTGTATACACTGTGAATGTCAGAAAAACCTGTGGATATGATGGGAAATCACCCATGTGATTATATCGCTTATTAGTTTGACTTTGACATACCAAATGGGAAATTATAGGGGTAGGGGTGATCTAATCAGGCAAGACTTTTAAAATGGATCCCTTCTGGGCTAGAGTGGTGGCTCAGCAGTTACAGCACTTGCCTGGTATACAAGGACACAGGTTGGAACCCTGGCACCATGTACACAACAAAGTGTCAGATCAATGAAAGCCACATTAAAAACTAAATAAAATTGATTCTCTCTCTCTCAATGTTCCTCTCTCTTAAAAAAATATATATATATATATATATATAATATGTGCTCCTCCCAAAGTCAGACAGCTTGCTTGCAAGTGTGACTGTATCTAAAGGAGGTAGCCACATGGCAGAGATCTGAGTATGTTCTAAGAGCTGAGAGAGGTCCCCAATAGCCTCCAATTAACAACAGAATAGGGACTCAATTCTACAATCGACAGGAAACAATTTCTACCAACAATCCAAGGGACCGTGGCAAAGTACCTTTCCCTGGTTGAGCCTCCAGGGGTGAATACAGCTGACTGACATCTTGATTTCAGTTTTGTAAGGCCCTGAACAGGAGACTCAGGTAAAATATGCTGGACTCTAGACCCATGGGAATTATGAAATACTAAATTGTTATTAAATTAATAAATTTGTGGTGATTTGTTATGCAGCAATAGAAAACTAACACAGATATTACCTCAGTTGTTTGTAAAATGTCCTTCAATATGTGTTTTCATGTTTTCTCATGATTGGACAAATGCCACAAAAATGATGTTGTGTCCTTCTGACTGCACCTATCACGTGATTTATGGTGTCTATGCATCTTATTATTGGTGATGTTTGCCTTGGTCACATAGTTAAGTTGGCATCTGCAGGTTTTTCCACTGTAAAGTTTTTGTAGTGGATAAACATCTTGAAGGAGATATTTTAAGACTTTACAAACCCTGTCTCTCCTCAAACTTTTACCCATCTCATTTGAGCTTCTTCTGCAAATCTTGTCGGGAAATATTTATTACTGTGGTATCTGCCTAATTGTAATTCTCTATTTCCCTCTCCCTTCAACATTTATCAATTGAATTTATACTTTAAGGAAGACCTATCTTTGCCCCTATTCCTCCCTCATTTATTTATTTGATTATTATATCACTGTGACTTCATGGATATTTGTTTTACTGTGTGGATAAAAACCTGATATTAGTGTTGTTTTTCAGACAATCGCTCTAGTTTATGTCATTTGGAACTCCTCAGCACTGACTCCTGTGTTATTTTCAAGATCCTGAATCTGGCTTTGAGCCTCACCTTACTGTCTGGCACGTAAGATGCTCCTGGATCATTTTCCTTGTCCCAGTCCTGAAAACAACCATTTCTCAAATGGTAGTTGGTTCCTGGCTTATTAGAAAAATGCTATTTATATCTGGGTGTGGATGGTTTTGGTTTTTAGGGTGCTATTGATTTTAGATCCTCTCAGAGGACAACACCAGGTAATATATTGTTATAATAACCCATACATACTTACATGTATATATATTTCTGTATTGATCTATCTGCATATATATTTTAAAAGCATGAGTTCTATATAGATACCTCTGACTCCAATCCAATATCACAAGATTAATTGAAGCTTTTTCTCTTTCCTTACTTGTAATTTCCTTCTCTACAGTGAAAACCCCAGCAACTGTCAGCTTACTTATTTGTATTAAAATTGTGTGTGTGTGTGTGCGTGTGTGTGTAATTTTATTTTTTCAGGAAAAGTATTCCTCAGAAGCCTCTAGAATACATGAGGCAGAGTGGCTTTCACCCCCACTCCCCAGGTAGATGATTGCATTGATTCTTCACTTTCTGCCTCCTCCTGAACCCCACCCCAATATGGCCCTCTCACCTCACTGCAAACTAAATGAAGCTGAAATTCTTTTGTCCCTCAATCCAAGAACTAGATGCTCAGGGTTTAGGTAGAGTAACTGGAATCTCTGCTTTCTGGTCAGACCAAAGGAAGCTATCTTGGGGTGAAAGTCTTTTAACATGCTAGTTGTTACCTCTTGTGTTGTTTGAAGGCTGCAATACAACAATATGGTGCCATTTTGAAAAAAAATTAAATGCTAGCACTGTGACCTAATGATTTTGGAATTGATTACTGACCATCTAGAACTCACTAAGCCTCAGATGATTCTGATGAGTGTTTCTACTATAGTTGCTGACTACATCCTACACAGACATTGACAGTTAACCTTCTCAGTATCTTTACCATATACTGAGTACACCTCACAGATATTTTCTGTAAAACTCAAATGAGAGAGTCCATGGGTAAGTGCTTGAAAATTATGCCATGCTAAGTAAACTGAAGAGCCCTGGGCTGTGCCTACAGCAAGAGGATTTGAACTCTGCACACTGTGGAGATACACTTTGGCATGTCAACACCAATAATGGGAATTCAAAGACTGTCCCTGACCACCTTAAGTTGGGAGGCAGAAATGTTCTAATACAGGGATGGTGAAGCCACTGTTATGAATGTGGTGGCTAACAAGACAGGATACCCTGGGAATCTATTAAAATAGGAAGAGCCTATTGAATACTTTAAAAGCATCCATTCATTCAATAACTATTCTCCGTATGTTTTACTAACCCACCTGGAAGTGAGAAGCATCACTTCTGCCTGAGGAAGTTCAGAATAGAAAGTACAATGCCAGTCCAGAACAGAATATAACGAAAGCAGCCATTTCTTGAAGAACAACTCTGAGCTAAGTACCGTGGCAGGGGCTTTCTAGATATTATCTCATTTAATACAATCATCTGGAAGGTAAGGATTATTACCTTTGATGGTAATGAGGAATATCAGAAAGTTAAAAGAGTTTGTCCAAGGCCATACACGTAGTAAATGCAAGAGTCAAAACTAAAATCCAGGTCTGCCTGAAAGCCAATGCTCATGATGCTGGTTTTGTGGATGTTGGGTTCATGTCCTCTCGGAGTCCAAGAATGAAACCGGGAGACACCGAGACAAGCAGAGTTTATTTAAGAAAGGATAGAAAGACTTCTCCAGGAGAAGGGAATCTCGGTGCTGAGAACTCAAGGAGGTGGTCGGCTCATCTTTCTTATAGTCTCTCAAGATTCTTGCCCTTTGGTTAATCATTGCCTTCCCTGCCCTATGCCTAGAAGCTTGAGTGCAAAATTCTGGTCTGACCTAGTCTTTGATTCTGGGCCACAAGCAGAGGGGAGTCGCTGTCTGGATCACCATTGTTAGCGAAAGAGGATCTGAAGCTGATATGCACCTCCTTTTACTTAGGACAGTGGAACGTTCTTTGCCCTCTCAGGAAAAATGACAATCAGTTAATTTACTCCTTATCAACCCAAATCATTCTGTCTACATTGACTGCCTAGCTTTCTCTGCCTCATTCATATTCATTTCCCTAAGGTGAGAGTATCCATTCATTGCAGAGATATTTATTGAGTGCTTCTTTTGTTTAAGACATTGTTCTGGGTGCTGGTGATACAAAAGTTGGGGGGAAAAAGAAAAAAGTCCCTGTCTCATGGTGTTCACGTTGTCCTGAAAGAAGACAATAAATATTTAGTATGTCAGGTGGTGATTAAGTGATGTGAAGAAAAATTAAGAAAGGAAAGCTGGGGCTGGCTTGGGTTGCTGTCTTTAAAGAAATGAGCAGGGTCATCTCTGATAATGTGAAACAGGAGCAGACCTAAAGAACGTGTAGGATGGAACTGGCAACTTTTCTTCTTTGCGTATTTTGGGTTCAGTTTGGAAAAAAAAGAAGAGATAAGGGTACTGGTGTTTATGGAAGCATGGGCTCGGAGTCAGAAGACCTGCGTTTTAGTACAGGTGATTTATTGGCACATCATTTCACTTTCGAGCTGAAATTGTCTTTGGTGTAGACAGGAATAACAATCCTTGCCCAGCCTGCCACACGCTGCCTCCACGAGATTCAGATGAGACAGCCCAGGTGAAAACCCTCTGAAAAATGATACAAGTGGGAAAGCAAGAGGTCAACTCTTCACCCAAAAGGAGGTGTGTGTATGTTGGTAAATTAAAGGAGACCCTGTTTTAGGATGCCCATTTCCCCAGACGTCTTTTTGAAAAGCCGCCTCAGGCGGAAATGAGAAACGAGCTAAAAGAACGAATCGTAAGTTTCATAACAGGCCTCTGCAGAAGATCCCTGTTTAACTTAACACTGGCCAGAAATTGCGACACGTGTTTCAACTAAGCGAAGAGGTTCTGAAATTGGAATCCTTTAACTCTAATCGCCACGCCCCACCGTAGCATTTTTCCTTTTCGCCACGCCCCTCCCCGAACTCCATTTCCCAACATGCCCCGAGCTCCTCTCAAGCCGTCGTCATTGTGACGCAGTCCCGCTACCTTCTGGGAAATGTAGTTTATTTGTTCTCCAACTGCGGAAAGATCTAGGGTTGCAGACTACCACTCCCGTGAGGTAGTGCGAAGCCCCACCCCGTTCGCGGCGTCTTCGAACGCGCCGCGGCAGCCATGTTGGTCGTGGCCAGCACAGGGGCCGGCACCAGGGGGTTACTGAAGCAGCTGTCATGATGCTGGGGTCCCTGGTGTTGAGGAGAACGGCGCCGGCGCCGCAGCTCCTCCTCCGGCTGCTCAGATCCACATCCCTTCAGAACCACGGAGGCGCCTCCGGCCGGAGAGTAACCACCGGGGACCGTGGGGAGCCGCAGTGGCTGAGAGCGGCCGCCGGGGGGCGCCCCGGAACATCCTCGGCATTACTACCCGGTCGAGGGGCAGCCACCGGGGGGCGCCGGGGAGGATGCACGGAGACCCCGCGCCTGGCTGCTGCCACGTGGGGACGCCTACCTATCCCCGAAGAAACACTCCCGGGACGGGACAACTGGAACGGGGTCCCTAACAGGGCCGGGCTGGGCATGTGGGCCCTAGCCACAGCGCTGGTGGTTCATTGCTACAGCAACAGTCCATCCAACAAAGGTGATTATGGGGCCAGGTTCGAGGAAGGGAGAGGCGGGAGGAGTGTCCTGACTCCACTAATTTGGATTGTGGAGGGTACTTACCAGTTTAGACTGGCATATCCTCAGACTTGAAAAGACCCAGACATCATCTGGTTCCAGCGTCATGGTGTTGCTCTGGAGAGCTCACCACCTCCGATTGTATAATCTTCAATCATAGGTCAGTCCCCTTTCTTTGGGCATCACTTTATCTAGCTGTACAATGGGGTCATTGGGCTAAAGATAACATTACAGCGTGGTACTTTTATGTGGTGATATTCAGTCTTTCCGGACTCTTCAGGAAGCCATAATCAGTTTTAAGGGCAACAACTAGATGGTGTAAAGAAGTTGCCTTTCTACAATGACCTGAGAAAGGAAGAGACTTGATTCCAGTACCAGTTTGACCCCTTGCTCCTCTCTGGCCTCAGTTTTTACACATATAATGAAGGACGATTTTGCCGTGGTCTTACAGTACTATTATTTTGGCTCATCTTGGTGTTCGGTGGCCTGGGTCTGTTGGGCTGTTAGGGTTATACTATGCTTGTTCTCAGAGCTAAGGCGATCTTGCTGTGTGGGACAGTCGGCAGGAAAAGTAAGTTGGATTCCTGGAGATCAAGAGCAAAAGGGATGCCAGTGTGACTGACCCAGATTGGTCTCTCAGCTGGGTGCATGGGGCTGACTGAGCAGGGGCTGGGAGATTGGGCAGAGAGCCAGACTTCTGGTATGCATGAGCCCAACCACTTGGGTTCTCAATTATTCCTCAGGTACATATTGAGGCACAGTGTTCATAGATTCATCCCAAACTCTGAGACTTTGAAGCAAAATTGGGGACTGTCTTGACTTGTATTTGTTTATTCAGCAGGATGTGGCCAGCTGTAAAGAAAGTGTTTTGGACAGGGAGTGAGGACACTGGGGATCTTGTTTTGGGTCTAACTCCCCTAGTGAGTTTGGACTCTTGTTCCTTCTCATTGGACCTTAGTTTCCTTTCTACAAAATGAGGCTATTGCCTGGCAGTGTGGCGCATGCCTGTAATCCCAGCAACTTGGGAGGCTGAGGCAGGAGTATCACAAGTTCAAAGCCAGCCTCAGCAACTTAGCAAGACCCTGTCTCAAAATAAAATATAAATAGAGTTAGGGAAGTGGCTTAGTAGTTAAGTGCCCCTGAGTTCAATCCCTGGTACCAAAATAATAAAAGAAAATAATAATAATACTAAATGAGGGTATTGAAATAAACTCTAAGGGCTCTTCTAATTTAGACATGCAATTTTATAGTCTGTCAGCATTTTGGGTGATGCCTTCTGTGTGCCTAGTTTTGGGCTGGGGGTATGGGAAGTTCTAACTGAACACAACTTCAGTCAAGGGATGAGTGCAGGCAATTTGGTGTGCAGAACTGGTGCTGTGTGTTTTCAGAGAAGCAGAGGGCCAGCAGGGGCAGGAAAGCCTTCCTGCAGGATTGGAGAACCGTGGAGGATGAGGTGGGAAATCAAAACAGAAGAGTGACACTGTAAGCCTCTTGAGAGTAGGGACTGCGTCTTAACTTCTTTTTCAGGTTGGTACTGACAAGTTTTCCTAGTACCTATGCATTACTTGTCCCCCAGTGCCTGGAACTTAGTAAATGTGTCTTGAGTTGGGTTGTTGATCGTTAGCTGGTGTGTGCAGTAGCTAGCAGAGTGGCGAGTGAGTGAAGGATGATGTCTTTGGAATGAGGTGAGAGCAGATGGAGTGGAGCTTGCATGCCGGATAAGAACGTGTGAGATTTCTTCTGTGTGTAGTGGAGAGCCACGGAAGTTTCTTGAGCAGGGAATATCCAGAGGCCAGTGTGTTTAGATGAACTGGGTGAAGGTATCCGAAGTCTTGCCTAAGAAGTTCCTGGGGACTCCAGGCTGGACTTTGTGGCATGTGAATTTCAGCAAGGAGACCAGGGTCTATAAGGACCCAAACCATGAACAATTCCAAAACTTCTGACTTGCCAGCTACGTTGTCCGCTGACTCAGGGTTTTGAGTTGAATCCCTCAGTGCTATGTAGTAGAAACTGGACCATTCAGAAGGCAGGAGGCACTGGTTTTAATTGGCTCAATCCTTATTCAATCTCTCTCCTTGGAGAAGCTACTTTATTCTGCAGAGGAGAGAGTAGGTAGAGCCACCTCAGAGGAAGGAGTATTTCCCTTCCAGCTAGAGGCTGTGTGAGCATAATTTGGTGTGTGCTTGGAGAACAATTATATAAGGTAAGCTGGAAAGACCTGACCATGAGATCTAGGCTGGAAGGTGGGTTGGAGGCACCAGTGTCTGAACAGAACTGGTTCTCATATCCATGATAAAGTGGATATCTTATCTCTGTGCATATAAGGAAACTGAGGCCCAGGAGTGGGCTAGGACAATAATTGCTGTAGTTGGAACCAAAGCCTGAATCTTCCTTCTGTTACATGTTACTGGGCCACTGAAAACTTCTGAAGCAAGGCTGAGTACGAGTCAGTCCAGTGCCCAAGAATGTACCTCAGAACCAGGCTGGGCACAGAGGGCGCCTTAGGCATTTGATTTTGGATTACTTGAAAGAGCTGTGCCTTTACTGTTGACCTCCCCCACCCCCTTTTTTTTTCTTTCTTTCCTTCTTTTTTAAAGAAAGAGGGGAAGAAAAAGAGTCAATTTTATTTATTCGTTCATCTGGCCTTTGCTTTGCAGTCACTTAGTTGTGTATTGGGTGCTGGGGTTTGAACCCTGGTCCTACTGCATGCCAGGCAAGTGTTCCAACTGCTGAGCCACTGCTCCAGCCCTACTGTTGACTTTTAAGTTTTTCTAAATCTGGCAGGTTTTCCTTTGTCCACAAGGTGACGCCAACAGCCTGCTGGCTGCCTGGCATTGTTCTGCTAGACCTGGTAAGTCTAAGGGATCTGACCCCTCTGCTTTGGGCATCCCTTTTCTGGGCTTAGCCCCAGAGAGTTTGCAGACTTTTCAACTGTCATTTCATCTCAGTATCCTTGTGAGGCTGGCATGGCAAGATTTTTGTCTCTGCTTTAAAGTCTAGGAAGCTGTAGTTGAGAGGGACAGGGGCTGCCATAGTCACATGGTAAGTAGGTGGCACAGTGTTTGGGGCCAGGTTTCAATGGCTTTCAGTGAGCCTTTCTCCATTTTTAGAGGGACCCATACCCTTGCCTGTCACTCTGCATCCTCTCCTTCCCTTTGGGTCTATGACCTGTAACATTAAGATTCAGAACTGGCCTAAGAACTAGGGAAAGTGTGGGACAAAATCAGGGTATGATTAATAATAACAACCATACTAATATAAAATTACTTGCACAGAGATTTAGAGCTTATGAAGGGAATTTGCACACTGAGTATTACCACAGGTGAGACATGGTGCTGGTACTTTACATGTATCCCCTGTATGGTGAGAACAGTGGAGAGTTTCGGCTCTGTTAGAGAAAGGTTTGGAAGTCAGGTTGCTAACAGTGGAGCCTATGTGGGGAGGGCATGATGAGGCAGGAATCACCTGTTGAAGCTTATGTTTCCAGGAGTAGGTCCTTGTCAGGGATATGACAAATGCCCCCTCTCTCTTCAGATGCAGCGCTGATGGAAGCTGCCCGTGCCAACAATGTGCAGGAAGTCAGCAGGTGAGTGTTGATCCCCAGGCTTTGATTTTTCCCCCAAGGAGAGGCTGAACTGGTGAGCCCCTTCCTCATGAGATGACTTTGCCTTGGAAGAAATCTGCCCTCTAATAAGCCGGGGAACTGTCCCTTGTGATTTCCCTGTAGTCTCAGTGTCACATAGGCTCCCTTGGCCCAGGGTCAGTCTTTACATATTTTAGGTAGGGAGGTAGCCCTCAAACATCCCTGAATCTTCAGCGGGGATTGTTTGGACACTCCTCCATATCCTGTGAGTTCTCTTCTGGATCTTCCTGTTTGTTTTTGTTCCTCTGTGAAAATGACACATATTCTTGCTTGCTGCCTGGATGGGGTGCAGGTAGATACTCATGGAAAGAGGCTTGAAGATTTAGAAGAGAGCTGGAAGAAACCTTTGTGCCAGAAGGTCCTCTGGGGCTAGAAAGGCCTGCCTATACGGCTAGGGTGCCCATGTTGGGTCCCTCCCAGGGAGGACTGCAGTTCTCCAGCCTTACTGATTCAGTTAGTCCTCTGGGTCCGCTGGGTTTGTATTTGAGGCTTGTTTTTAAGCACAAGGATAGAACTCCACTCAAAGCTCAGCCTGGTACCAGGGGTAGGGTAGCATCTGTCTGGGATGATGCTGAGAACTGGGGACAGTATAGAGCATCAGCTAGGGACTGTTGATTAGGGAACTGCTGACCCCTTTTCACCTCACCTTCTCCTCTTTAGATCAGGTGGCCATAGGACACCACCTTTTCTCTGCCATCACATTCAAATCTTAGACAAGAAATTAGATATTTGAGATGGTTTCCCTGCACACAATATCACAGGCACTTGGTGCTCTTCCCACCCCAGCAGTTTGAATGTGTAAGAGTGCCGAAAGGCAGCCACAGCCCCACCAAGACTTACTGCTTTGATTCCCTTTCATTTTATCTGCAGCATTATTATTGATTCTCAGGGGTGCTTTTGAGTATTAATGTTCAAAGCTTAGTTTTTAATAAACCACTTTTGGAAGTATGGGCTGGGAGTTGTTTTGTAGCCAAATAAATATGATGGAGCAATAGTTTAATAAACATGCGATGATGCGTCTTAAAAAAAGAGCACAGATGTCATCTTGTTATTATAAGAGCCATTCATAACTGCAGGCTGTGTGTGGCATCTCCATTCCCCCAGAAACAAATGAGCCCTGCTTCATTCTGCTGCATTACAAGAAGCAAGGGGGTGGAAACTGGCCCTTGCTGACCCTGGAATCACCTGTTGGTAACTGCAAGGCGCCTGTGTCCACCGGCTAGTCCAGTGGAGGCAGTGTATTTACAGAACAGCAATGCTGGGAATTACCTTTGTATCCCTGGGGAAGCTGACTGTATCCTATTCCATTGAGCCTCCAGGTGTTGATTATTTTGGCTCTTCGAATAATACATGTTTTTCTAATGGCAGTTAAAACACCTACTCAAGCATTCAGAAAGTAACTGAACTTAACAGTGCATTCACTTATGTGTGACTCAGAATTATTCTGAACGTTCATTCTTGCTGGTGTGGATAGTGTAGGGGCTTCCATGTAGGTCCTAAGTCTCTAGCCTTCTTTTCTCCTGCCTCTTCCCCATCTCCCTTGGTCAGTATGACTTGGTCAGAATCTCCCTTCACTCTGTGTAAGGAAGTCAGACTTAAGTGAGGCACAGACCTTCCTTGCAGCCCCCATCTCTTACAGAGCCACAAAGCAGGGGACAAACTGAGCAAAGGCAGGAGGTAGGCAAGACTGGCTGGCTGCTGGGCCTGGGAAACCTGTCAATGCGACCAAAGTGGGACTGGTGCTGGGTGTCAGGAAAGAGGGAAGGTGGCTTGAGTGAGGCTGGAATGTGACGTTTGCCCTGTCCAGGCTGGGGGTTTTCAGACCCTCACGGGGGAGACATGGGAGGTTTTTGAGCAGGGGAGAAACCTGGGTAGGACTGATTCAGAGAGGTAAAGGATGAACTGAATGGGAAAAGCTACAGGCAGCTCTGTGACAGACTATTGCAGTAAGACAAGGTGACAAAGGCCTGAGTTAGGACATTGTTCCCACCTCACCAAAGCAGTTCTTGCTTGTAAAAGAATGAGTAGTCCTCTGCTGGGCATTGCAGATGGTGTGGGGGTGGGCAGTGCTCTGGGCTGTGTTCAAGGAAACAGACACCAGTTTCAGTTTTTTCTGCTGACAGGGCCAGGTAATGGTGGGGATAGTCTGACCATCCTCACTAGATGGAAACCTTGAGTTTTACTCAGTCTTTTACCTTATTCCCAGCACAGGAGAACTCATTTGCTATAGTTTCAGTGTAACTGAAACTAGAAGTCCATATTCCCATTGGCTGCTTGATAGGCAGGCTAGATCTCTTCACCTTTCTTCCCTTCCTCCCTCCCTGTCTGGTAACTGTTTCCTCTCTTCTCCCTGAGGCGCTTAGACCTTGTAAATTCATCCTGCCCTGGCACTTGTGGAAGCCTGGCTCCTATCTTATCTGTGGTGGTGAGCAGGTGGCCCTACTCCTGGGCTCAGCCCAAACCTGAACCTAGCTTCTGTATTAAAAAACTGCTCACCCGAAACAGAGGGCACATCTGTCTGTGCTCATGCTGAGCCATGTAAGGATTGTCAGGATGGGAAAAGTGAGGCCTCCTCTTTTCCATTGGAGATCACATTTCCTTCAGATCAAACCAGTGAAAGACAACACCCCTGCCTATTTCCTTTTCCCTGCGGCAGGGGAGCTGGGCCTCTGTTAAGTGCCTAACTCAGTCGTTTAACAGCCCAGCCTCTGATGAAGGAGACCTGGTGGTATCAGTCTTGGACCTCTACCACCTGCCCTTTCTCTCCAGGGTCCATTTGTTCATTTAACAAAGATTTACTGAGCACCTGCCATATGCTGGGTTCTCTTCTTATCATAGGGGACACCCAAGTATACATGATTACTGTCCTCAGTGACAGCCAGGGGAAGACTTTGGCAAAACTGTGACCTGCACTGGCCACAAGAGTGCAGGGGCTACAGGAGTGCAGAAGATGCCCCTCCGTAGCCTGGGGGTAGGGGTTAGAAAAAGCTTCTGGGAGCAAATGGTACCTGTTCAAAGTCTTCTAATCAACAGAGCTCAGCATATAGAAGGGGAAGGCATTCCAGATAAAAGGAACAGCATGAGCAGTAGCACCAGGCAAGGAACAGCCAAGGAGTGTGTGGGGAGGGGAGATTGTATGTTGTTTTTTGTCTCAAGATCACAGTCTGAGGCTGGAGGGACTGGAGATAGGTAAGGACCTGGTCATGGAGGGCATTGATTGACTGTCCCTCAGTTGCCCACATGTCTGTCATGTTCTGTGCCTACCCATGAGGTGAATTTGGGGGAGGAAGGGAGCAATAGCAGTGAGGAAGGAGAACCATTTCTAGCCCCAGAGAAGCTTATGTCTCCCTTGGTAAGAAAAGAGGCTGTGTCAAAAATTGCAAACCAGCGAAACAAGACACAAAACTTGTGTAACTTTAAGTCCATGTGGAGATGATAATAGCTATAACCTGTGAATTGTTGTGTTGTTATTGCTAGTAATTATTAATTTTACACAGCCAGTGTTAATGAGTGCTACTTAGGATATAGGCATTGGCTGAGTGCTAAAGACGCAGTAATGAACAAGTCCAGCACAGTCCCTGTTCTCTTGGTACTTAACAGTCTAATTGGGAAGCAGATGACTAATTAATCTAACTATAATTATGTACTTCAAAAGTGAAATACAGTTTATCTTTTCAGTAAATGGTACTGGGACAACTGGATAGCCATGTGCAAAATTTTACAGTTGATCCCTAACACCATATGTAGAAATGAACTCAAAACTGTTCATAGAGTTAAATGTAAATGCTGATGCAGTAAAACTCTTAGAAGAAAACATAGGAGTAAATCTGTGTCACTTTGGGTTAGGTTAGTTTGCCTTAGATATGGTATCAAAAATGCAAGCAACCATAGAAAAAATAATAAATTTGACTATATCAAAATTTAAAACTTCTAGGCTTCAGTGAGTAACATCAGAATGTGAAAAGATTCTAGTTAAGTGTGGTGGCACTTGCCCCAAACCCCAGCTACTCAAGAGGCTGAAGCAGGGGGATTGCAAGTTCCAGGCCAGTCTCAACAATTTTAGAGACCCTGTCTCAAAATATAAAGGGCTAGGAATGTTGCTCACTGGCAGATTGCCCCTGGGTTCATTGCCCAGTACTGCAAACAAAACAAAAGAATGTGAGAAACACTCCCATAGAATGGAATATATTGCAAATCATATATATCTGATCAGTGACTTATATTCAGAATATATAATGAACTCTTACAACTCAATAGTAAAAATAGTACCCTAGCTAAAAAATAGACAAAAGATCTGAATAGACATTTCTTCAAAGAAGATTTATAAATAACCTATAATACAAGAAAAGATGCTCCTGATTAGTTGGGATGTGCAAATCAAAACCACAATGAGATACCACTTTGTACTCACTAGGATAGTTGTAATAAAAAGATTGACAAAAGCAAGTGTTGGTGAGTATATAGAAAAATTGGAAAACTCATGCATGCTAGAGGGGAGGTAAAATGGTAGAGCCACTTTGGAAAACAACTTGGCAGTTCCTCACAGTGTTAAACATGGAGTTACTTTATGACCCAGCAAGTCTGCTCTAGATATAAATGTAGATATAGATTTATTCAGGAGAAGTTGAAACATGTATATTAATGTACTTGTACATAAATGGTCATAGCAGCATTATTTATGTATTTTTTAAAGAGAGAGGGACAGTGAGAGAGAAAGAGAGAAATAATTTTTATTTAGCTTTTCATGTGGCTTTCGTTACTCCGAGACTTAGTTGTGTACGTGGTACTGGGGTTTGAACTAGTGTACTCATGCATGCTGGGCCAGCACAGTAACTGCAGAGCCACCTAGCAGCATTATTTATAACATCAAAAAGTGGAAACAACTTCACAATCAGTCTGTTAATTGAGGTAGATAATAAAAATATGATAAAACCACATATTCGAATGTTATTCATCTATTCCAAGGAAGAAAATACTAACATACTGCAATTTGCATGAATCTTGAAAGCATCATGCTAAGTGAAAAAAGCCAGTTGCAGAAGTCCACTGTCTTTTTGATTTTTTTTTTTTTTTAATATTGGTACAGCATGATCTTACATAGTGAGGGGATTTGTTATTACACATTAATGCATTCTCATGTAATGACAATGTAACATGAACCCAAATCTTGCCCAGGATCCCCTGTCCTTCCTACTCCCCGTTCTTGTACCTCCACTGCATTCTCCTTGATTATAGATATTAATGTGTATATACATATAATTTTTTTGAATTTTCTAGTTTTAAATGCCTGTATGAGTATTATTTAGCTTCTCAGGGGAGTAGAATATACCATGCTGTATTTATAGCTACCCATTTTTCTCTCCATCCTCTCCACTCTCCCCCATTCATCCCTTAGATCATGTCTTTTTCCAACTTTGGTGAGTCAGTTTTATATGTTTGGTTATCTTTCACCAAATCCTTAGTTTTACTCTTGTTTACACATATGAGAGAAAGCATTCAACCTTTGACTCACTGAGTTTGTCTTTTTTCACTCATAATTTTTTCCATTTCCACCCATTTACCTGCAAAGGCTATGATTTTGTTCTTTTTAATAGCTGAATAGAATTTCATTTTTTTTGTGTGTGTGTATGTATATGTGTGTATGTATATATATATCACAGTTTTTGTATCCATTCATCCAGTGAAAGGCATCTGGGTTGATTCCATGATTTAGGTATTGTGAATTGTGCTGCTGTAAACACTGATGTAGCTGTGTCTCTGTAAAATGCTTATTTTATATCTTCTGGGAAAATACCCAGGAGTGGAATAGCTGGGTCATCCCTAGTTTTTTTTAGGAGTCTCCATACTGTTTTCCAGAGTGGCTGTACTAGTCTGCAGTCCCACTAACAGTGTACAAGGGTTCCTGTCTCCCCGTACCCTCTCCAGCATCTATTGTTGTTTATGTTCTTCATCTTTGCCATTCTGACTGGAGTCAGATGAAATTTTAGTGTAGTTTTGATTTTCATTTCTCTGATTGCTAGAGATGTTGAATATTTTTTCATATATTTGTTGGTCTTCTGTATTTCTTCTGTTGAGAAATTTATGTTTAGTTCTTTATTTAGCCCATTTCTTGATTGGGTTGATTGTGTTTTGGTATAAAGTTTTTTGAGTTCTTTGTATATTCTGGATATTAACCCCTTGTTGGAGGAATAGCAGGCCATGATTTTCTCCCATTCTGTAGGTTCTCTCTTGGTGCTTTCGACTAATTCCTTAATTGTGCAGAAGCTTTTTAGTTTAATGGCATCCCACTCATAGATTCTTGGTTTAAATTCTTGCACTATGGGAGTCTTGTGAGGAAGTTGGCACCTACACTTATTTGATAGAGTGTTGATCGTATTTTTTCTTCTAGCAGTTGTATAGTAGCTGGTTTAATTCCTAAGTCCCTGATCCATTTTTATTTAATTTTTGTGCAGGGTGAGAGACAAAGATCTGATTTCATTTTTCTGCATATTGCACCATTGGCTTAACAGGCTGTCTTTCCTCCATGATATATTTTTGCCCCCTTTTGTCAAATATTAGATGGTTAAAGATTTGTGGATTTGTCTCTGTGTCTTCGTTCTATTCCATTGGTCTTCATGTCTGTTTTGATACCAATACCATGCTGTTTTTGTTACTATAGCCCTATAGTATAATTTCAGGTCAGGTACTGTGATACCCTCTGCTTTGGACTTTTTACTTAGTATTGCTTTGGCTATTCTGGTTTTCTTATTCTTCCAGGTAAATTTGAGAATTGATTTTTCTATATATCCGTGAAGAATGTCATTGGTATCTTGATGGGGATTGTGTTGAATCTGTACAGAGCTTTTGGCAGAATGGCCATTTTAATTATATTGATTCTGCCTAACCAAGAATGTGGAATGTTTTTCCATCTTCTCAGGTCGTTTTCAATTTCTTTCTTCAGTGTTCGATAGTTTTCATTGCAGAGGTTTTTTTGCTTCCTTTGTTACATTAAGTCCTGAGGGTTTTTTTTGTTTTGTTTTGTTTTTGAGGTTATGGGGTTACGGTGAATGGAATGGATTTCCTGATTTCTTCTTTGGCTGAATCACTGTTGGAATATAGGAAAGCTATTGATTTATGAGTGTTGATCTTGTATTTTGCAACTTTGCTAAATTCATTTATAAGTGCTAGAAGTCTTCTGGTGGAGTTTTTTTGGGTCTTTTAGGTATAGGATCATATTGTCAGCAAATAGCGATAGTTTGACTTCCTTTTTTCCTATTCATATCCCTTTGATTTCCTTCTCTTGCCTGATTGCTGTGGCTAGGGTTTCAAGGACTATATTCAATAAAAGTGGTGAGTGTGGACAATCTTGTCTGTTTCCAGAATTTAGTAGGAATATTTTTAGTTTTTCTCCATTCAGTATAGGTTGGCTGTGGGTTTGTCATAAATTGCCTTTACAAAGTTAAGATAAATTTCCTTGGATCCATAACTTCTCCTGCATTTTGAACATGAACAGATCCTGTATTTTATCAAAGGCCTTTCTGCATCAATTGAGATGATCAGGTGGTTCTTGTCTTTAATTCTTTTTAAGTGATGAATCACATTTATTGATTTGCATATGTTGAACCAACCTTGCATCCCTAGAATGAAGACCACTTGGTTGTGGTGGATTATCTTTTTGATGTGTTTTTAAATGGGATTTGCTAAAATTTTATTAAAGGATTTTTATGTCTATATTCATCAATGATATTGGTCCATAGTTTTCTTGATGTGTCTTCATTGGGTTTTGGTATCAGGGTTATGGTTTTCTCATAAAAGGTGTTTGGGAGGGTTCCATCCCTTTCGATTTCATGCAGTATCTTAATAAAGAGAGATATTCTTTCTTCTGTAAAGATCTGGTAGAACTCAGCTGAGAATCCATTGGGACCTGGACTTTCCTTTTTTTGGAAGGCTTTTAATTGCTGTTTCAGTTTCATTGCCTGATACTGGTCTGTTCAGGGTTTCTATGTAATCCTGCATAAATTTGGGAATGTCATATGTGGCTAGGAATTTGTCTATGACTTCCAGAGTATCCAGTTTGGTGGAGTATAATTTTTCAAAATAGGTTCTGATAATCCTCTGGATTTTGGAAGGATCAGTGGTGATTTTTCCATTTTTATCTCTTGATTTTTTTTTTTTTTTTTGAGAGGGACAGTGAGAGTGAGAGAAAGAGAATCAATTTTTTTTTTTTTTTTTTTTTTTTTAGTTTTTCATGTGATTTTTGTTGTTCTGACACTCCATTGTGTATGTGGTGCTGGGGTTTGAACCCATGTACTTGTGCATGCCAGCAAGCACTGTAACCACTGAGCCACCATTCCAGCCTATCTCTGATTTTGTTGATATGTTTATTCTCATTCTTTCTTTTTGGTGAGATTGTCTATGGGTTTGTCAATTTCATTAATTTTTTTGAAAGAACTGTTTTGTTGATTCTTTGCATTGTTTTTAATTTTCAGTGTCATTTATTTCAGCTCTGATCTTAATTATTTCCTGTTTTCTACTAGTTTTGGGGTTAAATTGTTCTTTTTGTAAAGATTTGAGATGGCATAAGCTTATTTATGATCTCTCTAGATTTTGATATAGGCACTCAGTGCTATAAATTTTCCTCTTAAAAATGCTTTCATACTGTCTCAAAGATTTCAGTATGTTGTGTTTTCATTGTCATTCGTTTCCAAGAATTTCTTGGTTTCTGCTCTTATATTCTCTTTGATCCATTCTTCACTCAAGAGGGTATTGTTCAGTCCCCATGTATTTATGTGATTTCTGTTATTTTTCTTGCTGTTGATTACTAGCTTCATAACATTATGGTCTGATAGGATGCAAGGGATTATATCAGTTTTTTAATATTTGCTAAGATTACCGTTGTGGACCAGAATATGATCTGTTTTGGAGAAAGATCTGTGTGCTGTTGAGAAGAAGGTAAATTCAGCTGTTTTGGGGTGAAATATTCTATAAGTATCTGTTAATTCCATTTGATTTATAGTGTTGTTTAGACTGGAGATATCTTTATTTTTTTGTTTTGATAATCAGTCTGTTGGTGATAACAGTGTATTAAAGTCCTCCAGTATTATTGTGTTATAGTCTATAAGGGACTTTATGTCATAGAGTATTTTTTCCCACATATGTAGGAGCATTGACATTTGGTGCATAGGTATTTTCTGTGGTTATATCTTTGTGATGTATTGTCCCTTATTAAAATGTAGCGATCTTCTTTCTCTTTTCTGATTAATTTTTTATTGAAATCTACTTTGTCAGATATAAGTATCATAATACCAGCTTGTTTTCTTGGACCATAAGCCTGGCAGGCCTTTATCTATCCTTTCACCTTCAATCTATGGATGTCTTTGGCTGTAAGATGTGTTTCCTGTAAGCAGCATATTATTGGATTTTTTTAATCCAATGTGCTAATCCGTGTCTTTTGATTGGAACATTGAATCCATTCATGTTCAGTGTTAGAATAGATATGTGATTGTGGTTCCCTGCCATTGTGATCTTTGCTGTATTTTGTGCTGTCTTGGATATCTTTAGTCAGTTATGCTTTATTGACTTTCCCCTGCTTGTGGGCTTTGGGAGTTGTTTGCTTGTTCTGTTTGAAGTTTGTCTTTGAGTATTCTTTGTAGAGCTAATTTTGTGTTCATGTATGTTATTAATTTGTTCTTACCATGAAATGTTTTTATTTCCCCATCAAATCTGAAGCTGAGTTTTGCTGGGCATAGTATTCTTGGCTGGCAATTGTTTTCTTTCAGGGAATAGAATATCTCATTCCAAGCTCTCATTGCCTTTAGGGTCTGAGTTGAGAAATCAAAAGAAGGGATCCTTATTTGCCTCTGAGTATAACTTAGTGTTTCTCTCTTGCAGCTTTTAGTATTCTGTCCTTGTTTTCTCTGTTACACATTTTGAATATGATGTGTCTTGATGAGTTTTTCATATGGTTATGTCTAGTTGGTGTCCTATATGCTTCCTGAAAGTGTATGTCTGGTTCAATTCTAATGTAGGGGAAGTTTTCTTTAATTATCTCATTGAGAATGTTCTTTATGCCTTTCGTTTGTTCAGTGTTCTCCTTTATCCCAATTACTCTCAGGTTTGTTCTTCTGATTTTATCCCATACTTCTTGGAAATTCTGAGCATGTTCAACAAGGTTTTTTTTTGTTTTTTTTTTTTTTCCTGGATTCTGTGCATTCAAGATTAAGTCCACTGTCTTAACAGACTTAAAGTCTGTTTGGACTACTGTAGTAGAATGTCATAGAGTGGTGGCTTATAAACAATAGAAATGTGTTACTCACAGTTCTGTGGGGTGGAAAGTCTTAGATCAAAGCCCTGGTAGATATGTTATCTAGGGATTGCCCACTTTGTGTTTGACAGATGGCCACTTTGTTGTGTTGTCACATGGTGGAAAGTGTGAGGAAGCTCTCTAAGGTCGTTTTTATAAGGTCACTTCTCCCATCCAGGAGTGTACCACCCTCATGACCTACTTAACCTATGATAGGCTCCACCTTCAAATATCATCACTTTGGAGAGTAGGTTTTAGCATGAATTTGGGGGGGGTCATAAACATTCCTATTATAAGAGTCATTATTTTATGATCATATTTATATGAAATATCCAGAAAAATCCATAAAAGCTAAGGGGGATGGGAGATCAGGAAAAAAGGGTTGAGAAAGTACTGCCAATGGACACAGGGTTTCTTTTTGGTGTGATGAAAATGTTCTGGAATGAGATTATAGTTGTGGTTGTATAATTCTGAATATACTAAAAACAGTTCAATTGTATATTTCTAAATGGATGGGATTTATGGTACGTAAATTTTATCTAAAAAATGTATTTCTTCTTAATAAAACTTTTTTTAAAAAGTAAAGTACAAGATCCTGAGGGAATCTAAATTTGAGTGTAGCAGACTTGGAGGCGTGGGTATATATCAGTAAGAAAAAGCTTTTTAGTAAATGAGATTAACTCTTAAGAATGAAGAGAAAGGGGGCTGGAGCGGAGGCTTGGCGGTTACAGCACTTGTCCGGTATGCACAAGTACACAGGTTCAAACCCCAGCACCCACGTACACAACTAAATGTCATAGCAGCAAAATCCATGTGAAAAACTCAATTAAAAAATTGATTCTCTATGCGTGTGTGTGTCTGTCTCTCTCTTACTCTCACTGTCTTTCTTTAAAAAAAAAAAAACTAATGAAGAGAAAGTATAGTTAGAGTAAAGAGCAAGTGGAAGACCCTAAATCAAGAAAAGATGTGGAGAAATCAAATTGAGAGAAGGCCAATATGGTTGGACCTCAGAGAGCAAGGGGAAAGATGATGTGAAATGAAGTTGGAGAATTAAGCAAGGACCATACCACACAGGGTTTCTAAACTATATTAGCAGTTTTTATTTTTGTCTTAAGTGGGTTCCCTCTGAGGAATTTTTAAGCCAGTTTTTGTGCATGTATGAGACATACAGACTAAGAGATAGGTACACATGATGTACAGTGTAATTTAAAAAGATCATTCTGATTGCTTGATGGAGAACAGATTGGTGGAAAGCCATAATGGATGCAGTAATACTGGTTGAGGAGCTGGAGTGGTGGCTCAGTGTTTGGAGTACTTGCCTGGCATGCACAAGGATCTGGGTTTGAACTCCAGCACCACATGCACAATTAAGTGTCAGAGAAACCAAAAACAGATGAAAAAATAAAGTTGATTCTCTCTTTCTCTCTCTAACTCTCTTCTTCTCTTGGGGGGGGAAAAAGATGATGATGAAAATGATGACAGGTTGAAAAGCAATTGCAGTGGTTCAGACAGATGATGTGACTTGAACTGAGATATCAGTAGCCAAAATGGAGGAAGTAAGCTAGACAGAACTTGGTGATGGTTAGCTCAGTGTCTTTGCCTGGTACAATGCCTGATTCATAGTAAATATTCAATAAATGAATGTTGGATGAATGATGGGATTGGATATGGTTAATTAAGGAGGAGAAAATGTTAATGGATTTCAGTATTCTGGCTTGATAATCTGTGTAGATGCTGTAGCCATTCAATGAGATAAGAATCCTAGAGGAAGACTGGGTTGGGGATAGGGGGAAAGATTATGAATTCAGTTTTATTAAACAGGTGGAATTCAACATGCTGATGAGATAGTCAAGCAGAAATGTCATCTAGGCAATCGAATTATGGGTCTTTTTACTCTTCCCAACATGCATGTGTCATGATGCCTCTCAAAATCTTGATTATCAGGAGATTCTTTTGATGTTCTATTTTGGTTTCTGATTTGATAGTTTTAGAAAATAAAGGACTTCATGCCAGCCTAAACTGGTTTACTAGATGGCTTTGGGGGGAGAATTCTGATTGGGTTTACACTTCAGGATAAAAGAAAGAGATAGGCTGTGTTAGGGGTAAACACATTTATTCTGGCTTTGCATCCGTGATTTGAGTTGGTTCTTGTCCCCAGATGCTCCAGCTTGAGGCACTTGCTGTCCATGTGCCAGATTGAGGTGTCCAGAATGTGTTTAGCTGCAGCATAGGTAAATGTTCTACACATTGATCCAGGGATTTTATCTAATTAACAAAAGCCTTGGCTGATAAATACATTTAGCTGTCTCCAGGCCTCAGAGAGGCTGTCTGTTTATTGATTGTTGTATCCTTTTGGCTGGATGGGAAGATATTAATGATGGCATCAGAGCAACAAAAACATCTAGCTCTCTTAATCAGTAAATATGTAAATATCCTTATGGCTTGCAGTGAATTGAAACAAACCTTTATCCTAGACCAGAGGTCAAGACCTCAAGGGCATCACTTCCTATAATTTGATGTCTGTAATTAGAGCTTCTTAAGATTATTACACAGGTCTTTAAAAGGTAGGATATAATGTCATACAGGTTTTTTTGGGTTTTTTGAGGGGTGCTGGGGCTCAAATTCCATGACCTTGTGCATGCCAGGCAAATGCTTTATTATTGAGTTACAACCTCTGACACACACGGGTTCTTGAATGTCAACTTCTCCAAGACCCAGCAGCCCAGAGTTGTATATTTGGTTGAGCCTTGGAATAGAGAAAGCCGGAGTCCACTGTGGTGGACTTGGTAGTAGGAGGTTGTCACTGTAGGGGAGCCTAGCCCTGGGCCTGAAACTCTAGTGTTGGCCCTATTACTTTTGACCTTGGACTAATTGTTTAACTTCCTCAGAGGCCTCCACTATAAAATATCTTTGCTGATACCTGTCTGACCACCCTCTCAGGATCTCTTGAGAATTCTAGGAGGGTGAACAGCCTTGTCCTGAAAATTACTCATGTGGCCAGGGTGTGATGGTACGTGCCTATTATCTCACTGACTCAAGAGGCTGAGGCAGGAGGATCACGAGTTCAAGGCCAGCCTCAGCAACCTTGGTTAAACCTCCAGAATGACCTCCTCTCCACAAAAAGAAAGGAAAGAAAGAAAAATAACTCACACTTTGGGTTATCACTGTCACACCCAAATTCCTATGGGTTCCCACAGCTACTTATATTGCTCTATGAGTACACAACACCATTTATTGTGATGGGTTATCTGTTTTCTTGTCTCTCTCAATACCAAGAGTTTTGGAAGGTGGTAGACCATTGCTGTGTTGTTAATAATGAGTTATTAAATACTTCTGAAAATGTTTTGTAAATGTGAAAGTAGTAAAGAAACTTCAGTAGTCATCACAATCGTAATAAACCTGTACATAGCCAGGCACACTGGCCTACCCCTATAATCCCAGCTACTTGAGAGACTGAGGCAGGAGGATCACAAGTTCGAGGCCAGCATGGGCAACTTGGTGAGGCCCTGTCTAAAATAAAAACTGAAAAGCACTGTGATGTAGCTCAGTGGTAAAGCACCCTTGGGTTCAGTCCCCAGAACTGCTAAATAAGTAAACAAACCTATAAACAGGACTGACCTCCCTTCGATAAAGCAAATAGTAAAATGAAGTCATTCAGTTAATTAAACAAATAGCACCTACTATGTGTGGTACTTTGCTAGGTGGATCAGCTAAAAATATCAATAGTCTTTGCTTCATGGAGCTTCAAGCCTAGTCAGACATTAATCCTACAGACGTTATCACAGCAACTGTGACAAATGGAGCAATGAGATTTCTCCTCACCAGAGGGATCTTGCACTCTGAAGTGAAGGATGAGGAAGACTTTCCTAGGTGAAAAAGGGTGAGAAGAGCTTTCCTGGCAGAAGAAACCTTCTTTTACTAAAATCCTTGTGGTAGGAGGAAGCATGGCAATTGTGAACATCAACTGAAAATGGCTGATGAGACTGCACTACAGGAAGGTGCCAGGAGCCTAGCATAAGCAGGCCGGGCAGGGCATGAGGCCACGTTGAGGAGCTTTGTCTTTATCCTACGAGCAGTGGAGCTGAGTTAGAGTTGGGGTAGTGAGATGATCAGCAGCCCCTCTGATTGCTGAACCAGTGTGAGTACCTGCCTCCATGTGTATGCCTGTGACCTCTTGGGCATGGTCCAGCCTCACAAGGCAATGTAGGCTACAAAGCTGCAGTCCCCCAAGGCCCAGCAGAGGGGCAGCTGCCAGGCTCTGTCTCCTGACCATCGTTGCTGTGTCCCAAGAGCTACTGTTCCTCAAATCTCAGCTCTGTCTTGGCTATAATGCAAATTCTGTCAGCAAGGTTGAAATCACTTAGATTTTTTTTTCCCCAGGGAATTTTCTTGGAAACTGGGGCAGATAGAAATCCAGTCAAACTAATGTGTCAGCTACTAATTTCTCAGTACCTATTCTGTCTCTGTCCTGTTAGCAAAGCCTTCTTAACTGTGAGACTCATCTGCATCCTGCTTCCTTCCCCTCCATCCTCTGATCAGGGACCCTAAGCTGAGTCCTCCTAAGGCAATTCATAGCCCTCTCCTTATGGTTCTGCCTAAGTGGCTTGGCAGGAATCAGTGGTAAGTACCTTGGAGTCTGACAAAACAAGATTTGAATCCCCGCTATGCTGTTTGTGAGCTCCATGACCTTGGAAAAGTTGTCTGATCTCTAGTCTTAGATTCTTCATCTGCATAGTGGGGATGATGATGGACCTACTTTATACCATTACTGTGAGGAGTAAATGAGAAATGCATTTAAACCACTCAGAACCTGGGCTGGAGCAGTGGCTCAGCGGTTACATTGCTTGCCTGGCATGCATGAGGATGCAGGTTTGAACCCCAGCACCACATACACAACAAAGTGTTAGAGCAACAAAAACCAGACGAGAAACTAAATCAAATTGATTCTGTCCCTCTCTCTCTTTCTCACTGTCCCTCTCTCTTTAAAAAAACAACAAAAAAAACCCACTCAGTACCATGCCTAGCACATAGTAGGTGTTCTGTACATGGTAGGTGTTATACAAAGTTTTCTCCCTAATTAATAAAATTAATTAAGATAATGGGCAGAATTTTCTGAATATTCAGATTTTACTGACTACATTTTGAGCTTTTTTAGTGTGAGTTTTCAAAGACACCTGCCCCCAGACTGATGACCACTGTAAATGAATATTAAGGTGGTAAAAAAAAAAAACCTTACACATAACTTAGCTTGCTTAGTTTTATCACCTATATTTAGAATTTTACTTTGTGTTTATAGCATATTTAATAAAAAATTTCTTTTATATGCTATTATATAATTACATATAATAACTTAAAATTGCTTTTAATAATAATTATGACATTTTAATAACATTGTTAATATTATGAACAGTGGCTGCTGTTTTTTAAATAACATTTTTGTGTCAAGCACTCAGTAAGACATTCATCACTGAAGCCTCACAACAGCCCTTCCAATAACAGCCCACTTCACAGATGATGAAACAGAAGTTCTATTGGTTAAGTAATTTGTCCAAGTTGTCCTCTTAAGAAGTAGCCTGTCACTTCATTTTAGAGATAGGCAAAAGAGGCCTACCTGGGCCCCAGTTTCTTCTAGGAATTTCTTATATATTTTCTAGCTAGAGGAAAAGGGAGAACCATTTCTGTCTGGCTTACTGGAAATCAACAAGGTTCCTGAAGAGAAACTGTCAAATCCAGACCCCTTGTCTGTCCTCCCCTCAACTCAGCTTCTTACCAAATTGTCCTCAACTCCTTAACTCCTCCCACCAGCCTTGCCTGGTCTTCTCGCCCTCCAGGAGGAACCCTCATTCTGGTCACACTCACTGACCCAAGTGTGGACTACTGAGAACTTTGCAGTGCTTCCAATCCACCCCATCCTGCTGTCTGTCTCAATCCTATTGGTGCTTCATTGCCCTCACAAGCCCTTTCCTCTTTCAGAAAGTTTACTCTTTAAGAATAACGACTGTTGTTTATTAACTACCTGCTGTTTCGGAGGCTGACTGCTAGATATTGTACGTGTATTATCTTTGTTCCTTGCTGTAGTGTTGTGGAACAGATTGTGTTGTGTTCATTTTCCAAATGAGAAAACAATGGGTGGGCAGATTTAATGCCTGCCTGTGACCTCACAGCTAGTCGGTGGTAGAGCTGTGATTTAAACTGGGCCCCACACAAGTCCTCAGTATGTGCTTTTCTCACTGTAGTTCACCTCTTATCAGAATTTCCATAGACCTGAGAGGCTGAACCATATAGTATCCATGATTGGTGAGTCGCCTCCTTGCCTGTCTCTAGTTGCTTCATACTTGATTCTCCTCACCTAGGCTATCAGCCCTGTCACAGCAAGGTGAATGGCACTTCCTTCTCTTGCCTCCACCATAGCATGTTACAGTTGGCTGGGCCTCAGAAGGCACATGGTAAAGATAATCTGACCTGTTGATTGATTGGTTGATTGAAATGTGTTTATTCTCCCAAAGCTGCCCAGCAGGAGAGCACAGCTCTAGGCAGCTGCTGGTTCAGGCTGCCTGGTCTCCAAGAGCCTCCATTCATTGTGGATGGGAAGCCCAGGACAGTTGCATAAGAATCCTCTTTAAGGCTGGGCTGAGGCTTCCATCTCAATGCTCTTTTGTTTGGGGGTTAGCACCCAGACCTCCTGGGAAGTCTGTGTGTTTGACCAGCCTTTGCATTTTGGACAGTGAGCAGGGATAGGAAGTGAAGCACAAACAATTGGGGAAAACGCCTGGACTTCCCAGTGTCTCGGAATCCAGCTCTTTCCCAGGGCAGATCCGGGGTTCAGTCATAGCCTCTACCTGTCTCCAGCATTACTTCTGCAGTTTTCATATATGCTGGTAGGTTCACAGACGATTGGCACTTCTAGGTATGAGGTGCTTTCTGCCTTCTAAGATAAGTAGACTCTGAACAAGCATTCATTTATTCTTTTTGCTTTTGAAATATAACATATTAGAAAATTTACCCTTAGAATATACAATTCAGGGACTGGAGCCATGGCTCAGCAGCTACAATGTTCACCTGGCATGCATGAGCACCCCATGTACACAACAGTGTCAGAGCACCGAAAACCATATGATAAACTAAATGAAATTGATTCTTTCTCTCTCTCTCTCTCTCACTGTCCCTCTCTCTTAAAAAAAAAAAAAGAATATACAATTCAGTGAATTTTAATACAAGATTGTGCAACCAGTACCGTGGTCTAATTCCAGAAAATTTCATCACCCTGCTATGAAAACAATCTAGTGCCATTAGGAGTCATTCCCCATTCTCCCCAGCCCCTAGCCTCTGGCAACCACTGATCTATTTTGTCTCTGCGGATTTGCCTATTCTGGATGTTTCACATGAATGGAATTATATAATATGTGGCTTTTGTGTCTGACTTCTTTTATTTAGTGTTTTTAGGATTCATCCATGTTGAAGCATGGATGGTCAGTACTTCATTCCTTTTTAATGCTGAGAAATAGTCCATGTATGGATGTACCATATTTGATTTATTCATTTGTCAGTTAGCAAACGTTAAGTTTTAGCTTTGTAGCCATTGTGAATAATGCTGATATAAATATTTGTACATAGTTTTGTTTTTTGTTTGTTTTTTTGAGGGAATTTTTAAGTTTTTTTATTTTGCTTTTATTTTTCTGATATTTAGTTGTATATGTAATGCTGGAGTTCAGTCTTGGGTCCTTGCGCATGCCAGGCAAGCACACCATCACTGAGCTAATACCACTCCAGTCCTTCATATAGGTTTTTATGTGAATATGTGTTTTCATGTCTTTAGTTATTGGGTCATATGGTAACTCTATGTTTGACATGGTGAAGAACTGACATTGTTTTCCAAAGTGGCTACAGTATTTTACATTCTTAAGATTAATATAAGAGGGTTCTGGATTCTCCAAATCCTTTCTAACACTTGTTCCATCTATATTTTTTTTTTTGTGGCCATTCTAGTTTGCGTGTAGTGGTATCTCATTATGGTTTTTGTTTTTGTTTCGCCGATGGCTAATATGTGGAACATTTTTTTTTTTACATGCTTATTGGCCATTTGTATATCTTTGCATTTATTCATTCTTACGGCCTGTCTTGAGCAATATGCCTCACTTGGCGTTGGGGAGGAGACTAAATATGTATCATGATGATCTCTGCCTTTCAAGGAACTTGCAGTTTTGTAAGAAAATTGTATTTGGTACATATAAGAAGTTAGGGCTTCCTCAACAAGCTTTTACTTTGGACCTGGATGTAAGCAGCTTTGTGGAAAGATTTTTTGCAGTAGGAGTAAGATAAGCAAAGGTACCTTGTACTTACTAGAAGACTCTTTTATATTGTGATGAATTCTGTGTGAAAGCACCTGGCATAGAACTTACATGGTAACTGTTATAACATGTCAGCTCTATGTGTAACTCCCCTCATTGGGTCTCAACACTTCCCTCTAGGACTCCTTGGCCCCCTTTTGCCATTCCTGAACTTTAAAGACTTCAAGATAGTGCTCCAAACTACATGAGCCTGGTTCCCTATGTTCTGGTTTCAAGTCTCCTCCTTATCCTAATCATTTTCTAATGAAAGAGCCTCAAAGATTAGGTCCTTCCCACTGAATTCCAGTTGGTGTGACTGTTGTTATGAGGACAAGGAAGTCGTCATCTTGCTGGAGATTTTATACTATTAATATGGCTTGCGTTTAGGGCTGGGGTTATGGCTCAGTGGTGGAGCACTTGCCTAGCACATGTGAGGCACTGGGTTTAATCCTTGGCATTGCATAAAAAGGAAATAAACAGAGAGAGGGAAAAAAAGTATGCAGAACCTCAGTTAAAAAAAAAAAAAAGGGCTGAGCTTACATTAGCTTTCTTTTGCAGGTGCATTACATTCCTAGATTCTGTTCAGCCTACTGAGAACCTAGGCTACTTGGGTTCCCTTAACGTGATTGGATTTGTTTGCCAGTTTTGCTTTAAGCCAGAGGCAAGGCCATTATAAGATATGGTTTTGTCATGTGAACATAAACGTGGTGGTGGTAATATGGGGACTGCCGGGAAGAAAAGAAGGTTGGACCTTTCTCATCCTGAGACTAGAAGAATCTCTTCCAGGGGAGAAATTTCTAGGAAGCAGTATGTCCATCTGCAGATAACCACCTTTCTTTCCACTTAAGGCTTTTCCTTCTTTACTGTTTTCTGTCAGCTGTAGTTCCATCAGACAACTGTAGTGCGCTGTCCCTTGCTAAATGTGGGTAGAAAGGAAAGACATGTGCCTTGGAATGTAGTATCATTCCTTAGAGAATACAGGCTTCAGTCTCAAGTGGCCACTTACTAGCCATGGAATCAGAAGTCACCTACTCTCTGTGAGATGTGGGCTTCTTGTCTATCTCACAGGATAAAATGGCAAGTGCCTGAGGCATAGCAGACAGCTCAAGAACGTGAACTCTTGAACCCCATCCTTCGTTCGAGAGCTTTGCCAGACTTTTAAGAACTTTTCTTGCTTATCTTATGCAAATATCTCTCAGAGCATCCTTGACCCTTCATGCATTCTTTGTGTACTTATTTGTCCCATTTTTCTCTTCCTCAGCTCACCCTCAGAGCTCTGTATGGGCAAGGTCCATGTTTGGTATACTAAGGTGCCCTTTATGCCCAGCACAGAAGCTGGCTTCAAGAGTTCCCTTGAGTTTTGTTGAATGAGTGAAGGCCAACCTTTGCCATCCTTCCAGGGGCCAGATATTATGTTTGGCTTTGCACAGTATTGAAAAATCTCCTGGGCTTCTGGAACTTGGCAGTGGTGGCTAACAAGCCTACCCAGTTTGAGAAGTTTGAGCCACTACTGTGTCTCCCTGCATAGTATGACAAGCTTCTTGGAAACCAGGCAGCTGCCCAACTGCCCCCTGCTCCAGCCCAGAGCCCACTGTGGAGCCAGTAGGTGGCGCCCATGGCCCTTTCCCACACCTCAGTTGTCTGGATAGGCCTTTCATTTTCACCAAGTCACCAGGGTAACTGCTGACTCTGGATGTGCTAGTAGTCATGAGCAAAAGTACCCAGGTGAGGGTACCCTGAACCACCACCCCCTCTCATTTTTGGTTTTGGATAAGATTTTCATGTTTTTTTTTAGTCCTAGTCACTGCACATCTGACTGGGCCTGCAGAGATGTTTGCCCTAGAGGATCTTAGGAGATTAGAGGAATCTGAGCTTCTGCCCATCCTTTCTGGCACAGCTCTACCTCCAGGAAGTTATCCCTGTGGCTCTGTTGTTCTGACCTGTGCTCACACATGGCCGGCCCTTGCCTATATTTTAGCTGTTTGCTGAGTGTAACTGTCCAGTGAATGCTTCCAAAGCAGAAATACTGTAGAATCCATCAAAGTGCCCTCAGTACCCTGCTCAGAGTCCTGTAACAGTCATCAGGAAGAGCTTATGGAAAGAATGGATCAGTGATAGAAAGAGGTACCTCAAGAAATTGATACCACATTGAAGTGGATTCTACAAACAAACTTGCCCTGGGGAAAAAAAATTATCACTATCACGAAAATCTCAAAAAGTCTGAGGAGCTATTATTCTAGATGGAACTGAACACACATGCAATGTTTGACCCTAATACTGATCCTGGTTTGCATCTGGATCCCAGGAAAGAAATTGATGTAAAGGATATTTGAAGATATTTCAGCATAGGCTGTATATTAGATAAAAATAGTGCAGGCATCCTTTGGTATCCATGGTGAATTGGTTCTGGGATCCTCCATGGATACCCAAATACATGGATGCTCAAGTCCTTTGTATAAAGTGGCATGTATTTACATATGACTTATATACATCCTGCCCTGTACTTTAAAATCACCTCTAGATTACTTATAATCCCTAATATAATATAAATGCTGTGTAAATGGTTGTTATACTTTAGGTAATAATGATGACAAAAAGTCTGTACATGTTCAGTACAACTGCAGTTTTTTCCCCAAAATATTTTCTGTCTGCAGTTAGTCAAATCCATAGGTGCAGAACCTGGGATACAAAAGGCCAACTGTATATCAGCGTTAAATGTTCTGAATTTGATCATCATTTGTTAGTGGGTCTGTAAGAGATGTCCTTGTATTAGGAAATACATGTTGAAGTATTTGGGGGTAAAGAGACATGTCTGAAATTCATTCTCACATGGGCCAGGGAAAAAGAGAGAAAAGGAGTAGGAAAGCAAATAAAGCAAAATGTAAAGAAGAGATGAATGAAGGATATATGAAGGGGTTTTTATGTTATTTTTGTAACTGCTCAATAAGTTTGAAAAAAAATTTTTTAAAGTTAAAAAACAAGGCTGGAGCAGTGGCTCAGGGGTTATGGTGCTTGCCTGGCATGCGCAAGGACCTGGGTTCAAAATCCAGTACCACATACACAACTAAATGTCAAATAAACAAAGGCCAGATGAAAAAATAAAGTTTATTCTTTCTCTCTCTTTCTCTCTCCATCTCCGCCTCCCTCTCCTTTTCTCTCTCTTTTCCTCCCCCCCCCACCCTCTTTAAAAAAAAAAGTTTAAAAAAAAAAAGTTGAAAAACAAATCATCTGTGCTCTTTAATGAGTACCAAGCGCCTGGGAAACAAATGGGTCAGAATGATTACCCAGCATTGGAGACCATTCAGTTAACCCAGCAAGTGTTCATTGAGGTTGTGACTCAGCTCCTCCACTATGTGACTTTGAACAAGTAGAACAATTGTAATCACAGCAGCTAATATATGGAAAATGTAAGTGGTTTCACATACATTTCCTTCGGTCATCACAGCACATTTGTTGATGGGTCTGGTAGGTGAGATGAATGAGGTTCAGAGAGGTTAATGTGACCTGCCCACAGTAATACCGTCTGCCAGAGACTGGGGCAAACTCCTATCTGGGTCAGTCTTTTCCAAGGGTGAGACTTTCTGAACCTATTTGTATGTATAAAGGAAGGAGTAGAGTAATTCTGCAGGTCATTCTTTTATAGGAAATAACCAATTATGAAGCGTGTGGATACATTACACCTACTATGTACATACAAGTCCCTTTCCTCCCTCACTGCTTACCCACTTCTCTGGATGTGCTGGGCAGCAGTCTCACTGGAAATAAGAGTGTCTGGAGAGCCTCCTAGAGGAAGAGTCTTGCGCTGGGCTCGGCCTCCGAGGAGGGTGCTCAGTTCAAGAAGGCAATGTGAAAGATGCCAGAGAGGTTTTGTGTCTGTGCAGTCAGAACACCAGGCCCCTGCCTGAAGTCCTCTGGCCCAGGCTGGCTTCCTCTGAGAAGCAGCCTTTACTGTTCCCCATCCCCCAGCTCTGTCAGGCTGGGAGATAAGGTGCAGATGGAGGCCGCCTGGGGATTCTAGCCCCAGGCACCTTGACTCTGCTCAGACAGTGGGCCTGGTGCTGTTATTACTGTAAACAGGGCCTTCTGTGAGGCTCCAGCCAGGGTCCTTTGCCCAGATAGTGATCATGATTGGGTCTGCATGGCTCACTGCTTCCAGGCTTCTGATGCAGGTGGGACAGGGCTCCCCATGCTTCAACCCCTCCCCAACTGCAGCTGAGGGCCTGTTCCTGCCAAGGATCCGGAAATCAGAACAATGCATGATTGAAGTTCACTGGCCGCTTTGTATTGATTGGTCATAAAGAAAGAGGAATAAAAGTCAAGTGGTACCTCCCTCCCCTGGGTGGAAGAGCTAGTTAGTTAGAATTACTTAAAACTGCTCCCCTCTTCATGCCCAGGACACTTTCCCTCTTTCTGCAAATAGCAAGGCTGAGGATTGTCTTTTCTTTGGAAGTCTTGCTTCATGGCATGTCTATTAGGAATCCATTTCTCAATTTTCATTTTGTTGCTACATATATTTAGAATCATAAGAGTTTAGAATGGTTGGGATTTCAGAAATAATTTCATTCAGTTCTCTTATTTTACTGCAGAGAAAAATAAGGTCCACAGAGACAGGTTTATCATAGTCCACACAGCTAGTAACTGATAGAGCCATGACTAGAATCCATGACCTCCAATCCGCAGACCTGTGTCCACAGGTGTCCTCCACTCTGAGACTGGAAAGCCTCCTACATCTACAAAGGAGCCTAAGTTCTTTGAACAAGGTAAACGAACAGTTACCAGACAGGTGATTTCCACCACAGGCCCAGAAGTATTGGTGGGAGATCAATGTAGGCAAGTGCTGGGGACATTCATTCATTCACACCCCAAGCCCTCCCATGTATCAGTTGCTGTGGCAGGCACTGGGAGCAGAGCTTCAGACAGGTCCTCATTTCTAAAAGGACATGCTTGCTACTGGGGCAGTTAGACAAGTGAACAGTATGATGAATGTATTGATACAGGTTAGCACAGGGAATTGTGGCAGCAACATGACCATCTTCAGCAAGACTTCTTTAAAAAAGAAAGTATGGGATTTTTTTCCCCCTAAAAGTCATTTTAAAAAAAAGTAATAATGGTCATTATTATGAAAACAACCGAACTTCAAACAATACAGAAGCTTTCACAGCAGAAAGTGAAAGTTTGATCTCTTCTTCAGATCGAAGGTGATAATTTACCTCTTGATCTCTGGCCTGCTGGGCTCACCTAGATTCCTGCTGGCTGGAAGCAGCCTTCTTGGGTATGTTCCTCTCTTGGGCAGTCTTCAGCCCTTTTCCTTGTTCTACTACAGCCCTTGCTTGAGGGATTTTAGACAGTTCATCTCTTCATTCAGAGATAATTTCAAGCACTTGCTGTGTTCCAAGTTCTATGTACACCTTTCATATATTATTCTTGTTCATTCTTTAAGATGGTATAAACCTCAGTTGGAAAATGGTAATAGTTTAGGTCTTATATTTGTACAGTGCTTTATTGCATACCAAGTGTTTTTACACATTTTATCTCTTGGTACCTCTTCATGGTACCCCTATGTGACATATGCAGTAAGATTGTTGGGATCATCTCCATTCTTTGACAGATGTGGAAACAGGCTCAGAGAACATGACCTGTCAGTTACATGTCAGAGTGCAGTTCAGATCGGCTAGGTAACTCATTTTCCCCACGGCTTCTCATGCAGTAAGTGGCAGAATCTAGATTTGAACTGAGATCTTTCCTTCCCTGGACTACTGCCAGAGAGCTGTGCAAAAGCTGGGATTCGTTTCTGCACTTCTGCTGTGCTCTCTTGAGCCACCTTCAGTGAGTTTTACCCACCAAGCATCCTGCAGGGCAGAACTAGTTCATTAGAGAAGGGCCTTCCACAAGTCTGGAGAGAGCCCAGAAAGGCCTGTTGTGCGCACCCCCACTACAACACAGGCTGCTCTTCTCTGAATGGCAGCCTGCATTAAGCATTCTACTCATCATCTGAGGGATGATGGAATCCTAACCTTTTCGGAGACACCATGCTCTGTCACAAGCATTGCTCTTTTTAAAAGAGATTAATTCACTTGCCGCATTTTGTTCATTGGTGAAAATCACAGGGGAGAGCCAGGGTGGCTTTCTCAGGCCTCAGAGGCCCTTTCATCCAGGCTCAACAGGCCACCAGCCCCCAGCTGCCCCACAACTTTGAAATGACTGCCCGCTGGGCATTCACTTGTAAAGCAGCCAATGGGGTGGGGAGACCTGGATTGAGAAATCCTAACTTTTGGGGCTGCTCTGCACAGAGGGAAAGCAGAGGAGGGAGCTACCCAGTTCTGTAAGAGGAAAAGTTGTTTTGTGGTTGCTTTTGCTGTGGTGGTGGTAAAGTTACTCTGATCCTTTCTCAGTTTACTAGGTGCACCATTCCTTACAGAATTCTGTGGTCTCTCAATCTTGACCACCACCTTGCACAAGAGGGCTTAACATCCCCCATTTCACAGTTAGTAAGCGACAGAGCCAGGATATGGACTCCGTTCCTTGGACTCCAAGGTTGGTGGATTTTTTCCATCACATCTCAGGCCCAAAAAATATTGCAAAGACTGTTGCTCAGCTGGGAACCTGGACAGGGTTTGGAAGCTGGAGTCATACTGAGGAAGACCATGGTTTGCCTCCTATGTATGACCCTGCAGGTTTGTAGATGTCTTTCCTGCATTTTTTCAGTGCAGTTTCCCAAAACTCATGTGGATTTGGCAGGGATTGTGAATCTTCAGTGGATTTATGAAGAGACTGAAGTTTGGCAAGATGTTACACCTCATGAGGGTGTTAGAATAGTAGGTATCAGAGTTGGAACTAGAATCCAGGCTTTTTTTTTTTTTTAAGAGAGAGAGGGACAGTGAGAGAGAGAGAGAGGAAACAGTTTTATTTAGTTTTTCATGTGGTTTTTGTTGCTCCAAGACTTCGTTGTGTACGTGGTACTGGGATTTGAACCCGTGTACTCGCTCATGCCTGGCAAGTGCCATAACAGCTGAGCCAGCGCTCCAACCCGTAGAATCCAGGCCTTCTGACTCTGCCCTGTGTTCTTTCGTTGAAATGCTAACAAATTTAGAGAAGCTGCCTCTGCTAGCTGTCTCTTCTCATAAAAGAAAACCATGGGAGCTGGAGCAGTGGTTCAGCAGTTATGGCGCTTGCCTGGCATGTGCAAGGATGTGGGTTTGAACCCCAGCACCACATACGCAATGAAGTGTCAGAGCAATGAAGCCGAATGAAAAACTAAATAGAACTGATTCTTTCCCTCACTGCCCCTCTCTGTTAAAAAGAAAGAAAGAAAAAGAAAGCCCTGCAATGTATAGAAAAGAAAGCCTCCAAACACAAACATGCTTAAAAGTAGCTCAAAATTCCTGGTTATGATCACAAATTAAAACAATAATGTGATACCTTCTATACATATTAGACTGACACTGATTAGGAAGTTGGCTACTACCAAGAATTGGCAAGGAGAGGTATGTGCAGGAATGTTCCTATCCTGCTAGTGGGAGTGCAGGTGCAGGAAGTATCCTGGAAAGGGCCTCTAGCACTGCTTAATCACATTAAGTATATACGTAGCCTATGACCTATGGACTCCACTCTCAGTACATGCTCCTATGAAATACACAGTTCCAAAAGGGAACATGTGAGAGGTTGTGTTTTGAGCATTGTTTTTGGTGGTTGGTAGATGTTGGCTACCTGGGTGGGCATATCTGGGAAAGCGGCAAGAGAATATGTGGTAAATTATACTGGTCTCATTGTCTACCCCATTTTCTGCTCCTCCCCTTTCTTTTTATTTTTGCATTATTGGGAATTGAACCTAGGGGTGCTCCACCACTGAACTATATCTCCAGCCTTTTTTTTTTTTTAATTTTGCGATAGAGTCTAACTAAGTTGCTGAGGCTAACCTTGAACTTGTGATTTGTGATCTTCCTGCCTCAGCCTTCTGATTTGCTGAGATAGAAGGTGTATGCTACCACACCTGTCTATTCATTCCCTTTCAAATGCAGTCTGCTTAAGCTATTTGGCTAATTTTATAACTGCATTTGCCCAAAAAACCTTGAATGACAACCTCATTGTCTTTTGTAAAAGGCTAAAGAATGGCAAATAGGTTTCTTCTTTATTGCCAGCTTCTGTTGAGCAATGGTAGCTGATTGGAACCTGTATTGAGGAAGGTTCTGAGGCTCTTTCATTGGCTCCACAAGAAATGGCTGCTGGGAAAGACTTGTGATATCTGTCTTAGATGCAGGAGTGTCAGATAGTAACATGTTTGCCAGGCATCTGTGAATGCTTTAGACTGCATTTTAGGCCTCATTATTGACTTCATGGGGGCTTGAACCCCTGGACATTATATGTGAAATAATACTATTTGAGCATATATGTGCTCCTAAGCACTTTTTTAATTTTTTTAAGAGAAAGAGAGGGAGAGAAAGAATCAGTTTTATTTAGTTTTTCATCTGGTTTTCATTGCTCTGACACTTAGTTGTGTATGTGGTGCTGGGATTTGAACCTGGGTCCTCATACATGCCAGGCAAGTGCAATACCGCTGAGCCACCTCTCCAGCCCTCTTATGTACTTTTTTGTGGAGAAATTTGATCGTATTCTCAGAAGAGTCCACAGCTCAAAAAGGATTATGTGTGGTGCCCATCCTGATTTTCTAACCTTTCTGGACTGAAAGCCAGAGAAGTGGAGCCTCTCTTCACCATCATATTTAGAATCCGAACTCCCATCCAAACTCTGAAGCTTCAGAGCCATGTGCTTCAGTGGTACCACATGGTCTGCTGACCTAGAAGGAGGAGGTTTTATGCAAAAAGAGATTTTTGTCTCACAAAAAGTTCATCCCCAGAGTTCTTAGCCTTTCTGACTAACATACACAGCCAAAGGAAGTTGCTCCTAATAGAAGTTTAATACTATGTGGTATAAGGCTCCAGGCCTTTACCTAAAGGATATGAAATTAAGGAAGGGAGGCAGAGAATCTTCTCAGGAGACAGTCCACATGCCAGGTTTGTGTTACATGGCGGGAGAGCAGGATTTGAACAGGCAGAGGCAGGGAGAGAGCCTTCCAGACCAGGGGAGTGGGAGTGTCAGGTTATTCACATTCTTTTCTCAGAAGGTTGAGAAGATAACAGTAAGGGGCAGATATGTAGACAGATAAGAGAGAGATAGGGGAAGCTTTGAGTGCAGGGGAGAAAAATGACTGAGTCAGAGATGCTGGCATTAGGGATTTCCTTCTTAAAGGCCTCTATTTCCAGATCATTCCACCTTTCTGCTTGTTGACTATCATTTCTTCTGTCATTTCCACTTATGTCCATGATAAGCCATGCACTGAAAAATATTCCTCTGTCTCTTTTCAGGCTGTTGTCAGAAGGTGCAGATGTCAATGCAAGGCACAGACTTGGCTGGACAGCACTCATGGTGGCAGCCATCAGCCGAAATGACAGGTGAGAATCTCCCTTCACACAGGGCTTTCTTAGCTAGATTGACTGCTCCCTTGCCCTTGCGTTCCTCTTGCTGTCTTCTCCAGAGACAGGTGCATTGTAGTAAGTGAAGGTTTGACTTTGGATCCTGATTCCATCATTAATTGGCTTTGTGACCTTAGGCAAGGCATTTCCATTAACCTAGCATCCAAATGTTTGAAAGCCTATTGTAAATGGTTAAGTGTGTGTGTGTGAGTTGTCATCATGTTCTTGTTGTCCACCATCTGTCCATGTTAAGAAGTCTGCAGTCATTGTCTCTAGCAAGGGCTCCACTAGGATTTTTTTTTCCCCCTTTGGAAGTTCTAATGGAAACTAGAAATGTGGGGGCCAGCCTTCCCTCCCATTGGAGGTTTTGGTGCTTTCCCACCTGTTGTAGCTATTGTGTAAAAATCAAAAAGTGGTACAACTTGCATCAGGAGTTATCTCTAATTTTCACAGCCACCCCACAGAATATACATTGTTGTCCTCATCTCTGAACTAAAAAAACTGAATGATTTGTTGGAAGTCATGCAAATAGGTCTTAGAACCTGGCCTGGTAGCCTGTAAAGTACATTTTGTACTATATCTCACTGCTGCCTCCTGAGTCACATCCTAGGCTAGTGCTAGATAATGCCTTTTTTTTTTTTTTTTAAGAGAGAGGGACAGTGAGAGAGAGACAGAGAAAGAGAGAAACAACTTTATTTAGTTTTTCACATGGCTTTAGTTGCTCTAACACTTAGTTGTGTACGTGGTGCTTGGGTTCGAACCCAGGTCCTCGTGCTTGCCAGCACCGAAACCGCTGAGCCACTGCTCCAGCCCCTAGATACTGCCTTTCTATCCCAGTTTGTTCTTATTTTTGCTTCAGGGTTGATATAATTCTGGTGGGATGATGCCTACATTCACTCTAGTTGGGATTGTGCAAAGGAATTAAGTGCAAAAGGGGCTGGGCACAGTGATGCACACCTGTAATCCCAGCCACTCAGGAAGCTGAGTCAGAAGGATCCCAAATTCTAGGCCAGACTGGGCAACACTTATCTCAAAAGTTTAAATTTTTTAAAGTGCAAAAAGGGATACTTTCAAAGGAAACAGACTGGGCACTTTAGTAGCAACCACTGAAATTGATGGTTGGGGGCATCAATTTTAATTTTAATAATTTCTCCTTTCAAGAAAGCTTTTAAAGCCCATATTGTCAATATCTTCCACTTTTGAAAGGGTCCTCAGTGGGGAGGAAAGTTGCAACAATGGGGATTTAAAATAAAGGAGTGATCTGAGACTTAGCTGTTCTTGAAATAGATTCTTTCTTGGCTCCTTTATCATGAACTTATTCTCAGTCACTCAGTTTCCTTATTTGCTATCTTTAACACCAAGCACTTCTTTATTAAAAGATAATTAATATAGGCCTTTAGTTCCCTGCTAGACGGTGTCAGTGTCCTCTGCAGCTGGGTCCACCACGCTCCAGGTACTTTTTCCTGAAGGAAAACTCAACACCTTCAAAATGCTTCAAAAATGCTTCAAATATGCTTCAAAAATGGCTTTCCCTATCATTGTAAAATGGGGTGGACAGGAATATTTAGTGATTACACTTTCAGAAGATGATACTGTGCTAGATCTCAGTTTCTCAAGACCCTTACACAAGTGCTGCCAGAATGCCAAAAGTTACTTGGACTCAAAGTTAAAGGCAAACCTGCAGAAAATGATGTTAAGCTTGGAGCTCTCAAACTGAAACCAAATACTAAAATCATGATGGTAGGAACTCGTGAGGAGAGCTTGGAAGATTTCTTAGGTCCACCCCCTGACAATGATGATGTTTGTCAATGACTTTGGTATTGAAGAGGAAGTAGTTGAAGTGGAAAATAGGGAAGAAAACCTACTGAAAATTTCTCACAGAGTAAAAGAATATAAAGTGAAAATATTGAATCTTCCCAGGGAAGGAAAAAAGCTTTTGGTACTAGATGTTGATTATACATTATTTGACCGTAGGTCTTGTGCAGAGACTGGTGTAAAAGTAGTGAGGCCATATCTTGATGAATTTCTGACATCTACATATGAAGATTATGACATTGTTATTTGGTCTGCAACAAATAAGTGGATTGAAGCTAAAATGAAAGAGCTGGGCATGAGCACAAACACAAATTATGAGATTACCTTCATGTTGGACAGTGCTGCTATGATGATAACAGTGCATACTCCAAGGGAAGGATTAATAGTTAGTTGTAAAATCTCTTGGTGTTATACGGGGAAAGTCTTCTGAGTTTTACAGCAAAAAGAATACCATTATGTTTGATGACATCAGAAGAAATTTTCTGATGAACCCACAAAATGGACTAAAAAATGATAAGGCCTTTTATGAAAGCACACCTAAATTGAGATAAAGACAAAGAATTTTTAAAATTAACTCAGTATCTCAAGGAAATAGCAAAATTAAATGCCTTTTTGGAACTAAATCACAAATATTGGGAAAGGTATCTCTCAAAGAAGCAGGGACAATAGTTACAAGTCATATTGGCAGTTATTGAAGATACTTGAGCTCCATGAACTTCTTGCCTTTATGCTAGAATTCAGTATGTGATAGTGCTGGACACTGAAGCTAATACCAGACTGCTTATCCTTGGTCTTCCAGTTTTTTGTAACTTTAGTTTTATATTTTTTGGAGATCATAGCAATAGGCTAAAAAAAATCTTTTTCCCCCTTATATGAATATTCTGTTACCCTTGAAAAATGTTTTCTCCAACATTGATTACTGATGTGTTTTCCACCAAAAAAAAAAAAGAGAGAGAGAGAGAGAAAGAAAGAAAGAAAAAGACATGTGGAGAGAAACTTAACAGTGTCATTTTGACTATGGAAACAGGTTATGTCTTGTGTTTTTTTCTCATTGTGTTATTGATTGCCTATATCTAAGGCCAAACCCATCTTGAAACTAGGGCTTTTCTCTTAACGACCAAAAACAAACAAAAAGTTTTGAATAAAGAACCTAGTTTGTTCTGCTTTAAATTATAAAGAAATTTTTTATCCCTTTGCCATAGACAAAATTTCTTTTCTGTACATCACTAGTTACATCTCTAAACTCTGAACTGTCTTAGTTTGGTCTGTATATGTGTAAGCGTATTTAAGTAAAACTGGAGAACATCAGTTGTGATGCCCTAGTATGAGAAATAGAAAACAAGACTGAGTAATAAAACTCTAAGGAACAAGAATGTTTCTTTTTGTGGCTAAGTAAGAACACTTCTGCCTGAAACTTGTCATAAAAGCAGTTTAAGGCAATACATTTTAAAATGGACATATCACCAATCACCTCTCAAAAGCATGAACAAAATGTTTTTGTTCTGTTCCAGCTCTATCTTGTCTAAGTGCTAACACTGTGTTTCAGTGAAAATATGTAGCTATAAGATTAAAAAAAATATCATTTGCAATGCTTAAGCCTGCAGATATGTAATGTGACCACTGTTTCGTGTTGACAGTATTGCTTTATATAGTTCTTATATTTGGAAGGAATTGATCCTTTTAAATAAACATGGTGTGTATATTGTTCTTATGGGACTATTTCAGTGGAATAATTAAATATCTTTTCTTAAAAAAAAGATAATGTATGCTGGAGGCATAGCTCAGTAGTAGAGCATTTGTCTGACATGCTCAAGGTTCAATCCCCAGCACCAAAAAAAAAGACAATTGATTATAAATAGGCTTTGTGGTTGAGAGACTTGGAATCCAGTCTTGGTTCTGACCCTCAGTTAAGTTTAGGAACTCCATGGACACCTGTTTGTCCATGAGAAATTATTTCTACAAACATTTAGTAAATATGTTTTCTGAGTCAGGCCTTGTGTTCGCTCTTGGGAGATCAGAGACCTTGGTGAGTTATCAGTCTAATGTGGAAAAGAAATGGAAGTAAAGAGACATAGGTGTCGGGCTGGAGCCATGGCTCAGCAGTTACGGCATGTGCCTGGCATGCGGGAGGATATGAGTTCGAACCCCAGCACCACATACACAGCAGTGTCAGAGCAGTGCAAGCCACATGAAAAGCTAAGTAAAAATGATTCTTTCTCTTTCACTATCCCTCTCTCTCTTTAAAAAAAAAGAGACATAGTGTCATGTAGTCAGGGATGTCAGCAGAGCACACAGGATGTTATTGAAACAGAATGAATGAAGATACTCCCTCTCTCAGAAGAATAGTTTCACTATGTTCTTTTAAGAATTACCTAAAATAAATAATGTGTGTTCTACAGGTAATAAGTGGTGATGTGTTATTCCAACATTAGACCTCTCTTACAGGTGTTTATTCTTCACCCCAATCACCATTTCTCTTGCCCAGCTTGCAGGTGTCTCCATCTGCAAGGAGTAGCCAGTAATGAAGAAGGAAGAGGTATGTTCCCTTCTGGGTGTAGTATTTTCAGAATTGAGACTGAATAGGAAATAACACTACACTTAAAGAGTACTGTCAATTAATGATCAGATAACTAGTAGATGTGCTTTTGGGGACACTTCTCTCTGAATCTAATGAGTTGTTGGTTTAACTGATTGCTCTGTCTTCATCCAGGGCCGTTAGCAAATCAGTGATACTTGTTGAGCAAACTGAGTGTGTTGGCTTGTATTTATTTGCTTTGATTCCTAAGACTAATTACTAGCTTTTTAAAGCATTTTGTGCCCTCCTCTTCTTTCCAATATCCAAGGAAAACAAAGTTCTATTGAAACTGAGCATATTCTCAGGTTAGATTTATTCATTCATATCACAAAGCTTTTGGGGGCCCCTACAGTTTGCCAAGTACTGTTCTAGGTACTTGAAATAACATCAGTGATAGACAAAATCACTGCCCACATGGAGCTCATTTGTCTGTTGATGGTGGTCCCTGGGTGGAGTGAGGCACTGGAAGGCAATTAACAGTAGATATAATGTAGAATTAAACTATATGAGACATGAGATGGTAAGAAGTACCATGGAAAAAAAGGAAAAATAGAGCTAGTGAAAAAAGGAGTACCAAGAGCACATTGGTCAGGGTGAGTAGGCCTCATTGGTAAAGTGCTATATGGGTAGTCTTAAAGGATTATTATAGTAGTAGTGCAGTCTACCAAGAGTTTCTCCTTATTAGAATTGTACTGATTCCCATAAACTCAATCCCCAGAATCATTGTGGAAGCACATTGGCCAGGCCTGAAATGCCATTGGTTTTTGAATTGGGTTTGGATGAAGGAATAAGGACAGCACCCCTTGATTTAAGACTGACAACAGCCTTTACCTCCTTTAGCCCTCAGGCTCAAAGAGGAGACCCTGAGAGTAGCTCCATTACCTAACTCTTAGATTCCTGCTTAATGTGTGAAGTTTTTAAGGATATTGAATACAATAGACTCAAATCTTTAAGGTTAACTTTTTATAAACTTTATTTCTGTGTGTTGTTATTTTACTTAGTTTTGAATAGGAAATACAATGCCACAAAAGTAAATTTTTTTTAAAATGCAGAAGCAATTAATAATTTATTCTCTTCTTTTATTTCTAAAGAGGACTTTAAAAAGTGACTTAAATATAAATATAAATTTATACAAGAGAGTTAAAACTGGATTAATATCAGAAATCATATTGGTAGAAGGAAAGATAATTGTATCAGGACTGAATAAGAGGCTTTCTTTTCCAAAAATAGGTTTATTGTTTTTGTAAAAATAATATAGAGGGCTGGAGCGGTGGCTCAGTGGTTTCGGTGCTTGCCTGGCAAGCACGAGGACCCGGGTTCAAACCCCAGCACCATGTACATAACTAAGTGTTAGAGCAACTAAGGCCATGTGAAAAACTAAATAAAGTTGTTTCTCTCTTTCTCTGTCTCTCTCACTGTCCCTCTCTCTCTTTAAAAAAAAAAAAAATATAGAGAACAAAGTGGTAGTCACCTGAATTCCCTCTATTTAAAGATTGATAATTGTATATATACTTATGTATATATGTTGTAAGTTTACAAAAATGGGATCATGCTATACTCACTGTAAACTAGGTAATTAGGGAAATGGAATATTAATCTAGAGTGAAGTTCCCTGACAAGCAAGAAAAAAGAGAGAGAGAGCGCTACAGAGTTTTGGTTCTTGAGGAGAGAACTTAGTTCTGACATCCTTTGTATTATTTTATGTATCCAGCAAACATTTTTAAAAAAACTATCCTGTGTCAGATGCTGATGTGCTGGGCTATTGGGGGGGGATTCAGAGAATAAACAGCCACAGCCTTAGCCTTAAGAAGCTTACTTCAACTACTGACATCAAGGACTTTAGTAATGTGGTGACCATTGTCCTCTGTAGCCATTCTGCCAAAGATTTACTAACATTCTACTAGGACAGCCCTTTTGCTAGCCCCAGTAACAGCTTGGTGTAGTATTGACTCAAGCAGCAGTCATTCTCCAAAGTGAGCCCTCGATAAGCCTCATGCCACAAGGCACTTGTTTAGCCTGAATCTGTGTTGCACTCTGGCCCAGCCTACCTAAAGGAAGGCTAAGCCATAGGGTCCCAGAATGATCTCTGTGACTTAGCATACCCTTTACTGGCTAGTGCAAATATACCCAGCCTTCATCTAAATTCAATTAGTCTTTCTTTAAGAAGAGGAAAAAAAATCCAATTTTACTAAACATGGACAGACGGTGGAAGACACTTTGATGTTACAACCTCTCAGTGATGCTTTACTTAGTCACAAGTTCATAAGCAAGAAGGCTTAATTACTTGGGAAAACACAAGATTAAAACTGAACACAATGTGTGAGTATCCGCTCGCGGGCGACTTGATTCGAACCCAGGAACCCAGTTCGTGTGTGGTGCAAACTTTGATGTGTGCTATGACAAGCTGAAAGTCATGACCCTCATGGGGAAGCTCCTTCACATGGCGTTTGTAGGATGTGTAGGCGGAGAAGCAGGGTCTGCTAGGCCTGTTTGTTCAACTTTGATGTCCAAGCAGCCACAGGCCCCACTATTTGCTCTTTTACTAAGGGATGGATTGGGAGCCTCCTACCTTTCCCAATGGACAATGACCAGCAATGGAGTGTGACGACTGTTGACCATTCCAGGAGTCTGGCGGACCAGAACAGGGCTTTGGGAGGTGCAGAGCCTGGGGGGTCAAAAGCTGTTTGTAGGACAGTCATTTCTCCAGATGTAACTTTCCTCAAAGCCCTAGTGATGGTTGGGTGACTGTAGTGGAGATAAAAATAGTCTTATGAGCTTTTAGCAGATACCAAATACTGCTTGACCCTCTATCCAGTAGCGCTAAGGTATTTGTAAGTTGAAAGTTTAAGTCTTTCCTGTTCCCTTCATCCGAGTATATGTGCAGGAAATAGTGGTATAGAATAAAAATGGTATTATTCAGGTCCTTATAATTTCTAATACCTCAAAAAAGAAGCTGACAAAACACTTATCTGATAAAGGAATCATGTCTAGAATATATTTGGAAAACTCAAATCAACAAGAAAAAGACAAACAACCCAGTTTTTAAAAAACGAGCAAAAGATTTGAGCAGAGAGGCTGGAGCAGTGGCTCAGCAGTTCCAGCACTTGCTTGGCATGCGCAAGAACACAGGTTTGAACCCCAACACACAATGAAGTGTCGGAGCAACACAAACAACATGAAAAACTAAATAAAATTGATTCTCTCTTTCACCATCCCCCTCTCTCTTAAAAAAAAAAAAGATTGAGCAGAAATCTCTTCAAAGAAGAGGTAGATGGCAAATATGCATATGAAATGATAATCGGCATTATTAGTCATTAGGGAAATGCAGATTAAAATTGCAATGAGATACCACCACAAACTTACTAAAATAGCTCAAATTTAGAAAAGCTAATCATTTCAAGTCCTGACAAGGAGGCAAAACAATTTTCATCCTTTGCTGTTAGGAATGTATAATGGTACAGCTACATTGAAAAACACTTTGGCAGTTTCTTATATAGGTAAAGCATTATTTATTGCATGTCTATCTTCTAGCAAATGGAAAAATTGTGGTATATCCATACAATCCAATAATGCCCAGCAATAAGAAGCAGCAGCTCTGCATACAGGCAACTATATGGATGAATCTCAAAAGCCTTATACTAAGTTAAAATCAATACAAATAACTACTGTGTAATCCCTTTTATTTGATATTTTCTGGAAAAGACAGTACTCTAGAGACAGAAATCAGATTAGTGATTGGATTTGGGAGTAGAAGGGAGGGTATACAAGAACTTTTGGAGTAACAGAAATATTCCAGTCAACCCACCATGTTTATGTGTGGTACAAACTTTGAATGCTGTGAAAAACTAAAAGTCTCGATTATGGTGGTGGTTTTATGATTGTGTGTAATTTTCAAAACTCATCGTTATGCATCTTAAGAAGGATGAATTTTACTATGTATAAATAATATTTCAGTAAACTGACTTTTTTTAGAGAGAGAGAGAGAATCAATTTCATTTAGATTTTCATCTGCTTTTTATTTTTCCAGCGCATAGTTGTACATGTGATGCTGGGGTTCGAACCTGGGTCTTTGAGTGTGACAAGCAAGTGCTCTACCACTGAGCCACCACTCTAGCCCAGTAAACTGAGTTTTACAAAAACTTTTTTTGTTTGTTTGTTTACATGGTGCTGGGTTTTGAACCTGCATCCCCACGCATGCAAGGCAAGTGCCAAAATCACTGAGCCACTGCTCTAGCCCCACAAAAACTTTTTAAAAAGCTGCTATAAACCCCTAACTTTCATTATTATTATGACTAGAGGCATACTGAGAATTCATGTTTGTAGGATAAGAATTAATTCATATTATTAACAGTCACCTGGATTGTTTTGAGTTCTTTTTTTTTTTTTTTTATAAAGAGAGAAGGACAGAGAGAATCAATTTTTTTTTTAATTGAGTTTTTCACATGGCTTTCACTGCTCCAACACTTGGTTGTGTACCTGGGGGCTGGGGTTTGAACTCATGTACTTGGGCATGCTGGGCAAGCACCGTAACCGCAGAGCCACCGCTCCAGCCCCTTGAATTCTTATTATCAATGGTATCTCACGTTAATGTACTGTGTATTCTGATTGTTAGTAGAGAGTGAAGATTTATGAATTCACACTATTGGTGATGTCATGAAGTTACAGTTACTGATTAATAGTGATAAATTCATCTTACAAATAATATATAGTAAATAATAATACACATAATACAATATACATAAATTCATAAGGTTTTTGATTCTTCCTTCCAGTAAAGAGAAAGTCTGGGGTATAGGACTGGGAGTTTGCCTCTTCCACATCATTCTTGGACTCCTTATCCTTAGGCTGCCAGCAGGGAGACCCCTATCTTGTGAGGCCGCATGCTTCAAAAACCAAGATCCAGAAAGAGAATGATGTGGGGACATTCCCCATTGAGACTACCTGGGCTTCTTCATTGCTTTCTCAAGTTCCTGACTCAGAGAATGGGAACCATAAGCAAAGCACAAAGCACCAGAACTGTTTGAAATTCCCCATGAGAGTCTCCCTCCCTCCTCCTGCTTCTGCTCCCGAAGTACATTTCATCAGCATCGGAAGGACTGGTTCCCGGCATTGCCTTCCCTGCTTGGCCCGGTCCCCGAGGAACTGAGCTAATGAGTGGATAACACGCATTTGCCAAGGGCTTCCTGGATGTGGTACCTGGGCTTTGTTAATTTTAAAATGCTGCCATCCTTGGCTGAAGACCATTTAATTTTTTCTCATAGCAGTCATTTATTTTTAGCATTTGCTTATTTTCCCTCCACTTTACCAAGGGGAGGGGAGCATTAAGCCCTTCCTTTAAGAAACCAGTAGCTCAAGCCAGATTGCTGTCCTGCAGGAGAGGTTCTGTGGACCTTTCTTTGTGGGTCACAACAGCTCCATAGGTGATCTTATAGCCAGGAGCTGATGCTCCCCTTGCAGCTAGACCTCTGGTAACATCCTTGAGAAGCTCTCCCTTAGTGTTGGCTGGCCAGATGCAGAGAGGTAGGGCACTCCTGCACCTGTGCTTGAATGTGGATTCTTAGCCTAATCCCATGGAGGCCCTACCTTAGGGGTGTAGAGCCTCTTCCCAGAGTCCATAGCCTAGTTTTGGTCTGCCTTCATGAAGCTGAGTGGACTTCTTTCTACCCAAGGAGAAAGGGCTTTGTGCTTTCTGACCTCCTGACAGTGCTGATGGTGACTATTCATTGATTGGTGCCTTCTGTGGGTGTCAGGGCCATGCAAGTTCTTCCATGGTACTATAATCCTGAGGGCAATCCTGAAAGGGAGATATTATTATCTCTATCTTATGGATAGGGAAAATGAAGCTCAGAGATGCCCAAGGCTGTCCAGTTAGTGAAAGAGGGAGCCAGGATTCACGGTTTTTTGTTTTATTTATTTATTTATTTTTTAATTTATTTTTGTACCAGAGGTTGAATATGGGGGTACTTAACCACGGAGCTACATTCCCAGACCAGGTTTTTTGTGTTGTTGTTTGTTTTTGTTTTTGTTTTTTAAGAGAAAGAGCGAGTGTTGGAATCAATTTTATTTATTTTTTCAATCTGGCCTTTGTTTCTCTGACACACTTAGTTGGGGTTTGAACTGAGGTCCTTGCAAATGCCAGGCAAGCACTCCAAACACGCTGACCTTTCTAGCCTTTCCAGTTCATTTTTTATTTTTTATTTTTTTTTTGAGACAGGGTCTTGCTAAGTTGCTGAGGCTGGCTTTAAACTTGCAATCCTCCTGCCTCAGCCTCCCAAGCCACTGGGATTACAGGCATATGCCAGGATTTGATTGAACCCCCAAACCCTTATTCTTATCCTGCTGGATTATATTGCCTGCCTCCACAAGGGCAGAGAGGAAGCCCATGGATGGGCCAAGGGATGTTGGGACCAGGAGTCAAGTCAGCTCATTCAGCCCTTTTTGATGACCCATTATGTACTGGATGATTTTGAGAAATCTTAAAACAGACAAACCACTTTAGTTCTTTTTATTTTTATTTTAAGAGAGAGAATTAATTTTATTTGTTTTTCCATCTAGCCTTTGTTTCTCCGATACTTTGTTGTGTTTGTGGTGCTGGGGTTTGCCAACCGCTGAGCCACTGCTCCAGCTCCACCACTGTCATTCTTAAACAGCCCACAGAAAGGGATGAAACAAGTCCAACTTGGACTGCAGAATGAGGCAAAATATGGCCAGTGCCACAAAGGCAACCACATAGAATGCTGTGGGGAGATCATGCTTTATAGAGGTGATGTGACAGGAGTCCCCTTCTGAAGAGTTAGACTTGAAAGATGGACAGAATTTCATTAACAAAAGTGGAGAGTAGAGGGCATTTTTGGAAGAAGGACCAGAATAAGCATAGGTCCACAAGGGTGAGAAAGTAGGGAGAGCTAGGAGGAGCCCACAGGGTTTGGGGCCCAGAGAATTCAAAGGAAAGACCTTAACTAGCCTTGGGCACAATCCTTTCTGGTTGGACCAAGTTGTAGAATCTAGAACCACATTACCTGAGTTCAAATCTAAGCTCTACTGCTTACTAGTTAGGTACTTTGGAAAGTTCTTTTACTTTTGTCTAATGGTTTCATCAGCCACAAAATGGAGATACTAAGTGAATCAACCTCAGAAGACTATTTTGCAGTTTAAATGTATAGATGCATGTGAAGCATTTGGAGCAGTGTCTGCCACATAGCAAATACTCTTGAGGGTCTACGTAATTTAATAGCAGCATAGTGCTGTGGTAGTAGTGCCTCAATTTTTATTACTGATACTGCTGCCAAGTGTGGGTCACCCTAGGAAAAGGTTAGTGAATGGCTTGCCAATAAGCCTACCTTTGATTAAGGTGGGGGTGTTACCTGTCTCTCATCAGTAACTCACAGATGACTCAGAGCCAGTAGAGCTTTGTGTATTCTTTTTCCAGTCCTTTTTATCTAAGAAGCCGGGCCTAGAACATGGGACCCCTAGGCAGGGTGCCTTGATGTGGGGCTGGCTTTTGTCCCAGGTGACCATCTGCCTGAAGCAGTACTATGCCCAGTATTTCCCAGAAAGGAAGGGTGGGTGAGCATCATGCCCCCAGAAAAATGTACTGAGTTTGACGTTTCTCCTACCACTGCTGCTATGGCCGATTATCTCTGAGTAACAGAGAATCATTTCTAATCCCATTTGGAATCGTTGTTCATGATAATCCTGTTTTGTAGTAATGATATTCCAATTCCAGCGTGCACCCGTTTCTAGTTTGGCAGATGCATGCCTTGACCTTAGGCAACACAAGACATTGCTCCCCGGAAAGCAGTGCCAACTCATTTGCCTTAAGTGACAGTCTCAGAGCCCCTTCCCCCACTTCTGTGTTGTGTCTTATCCTGGGGTTCTGTGTTCAGTGTTTTCTTCATAGAGTGTGTCAGCTGGGGACAGGAACGCGTCAAGTACTCATCCAGTTAAAAGGCTGGGGGAGAAGGCTGTTCATTTCTAGGAACTGTGTGGTCCAGTCTGCCTCTTTCTTGTTTTCTTTCATGGTACTGGGGATGGAACCCAGGGCCTTGCACACTCTAGGCAAGTTCTCTACCACTAAGCCGCACTCCCAGCCCTCTGTTGCTTCTCTTTTCACTTTGTTGATGGTGCATTTCTTTATTGAGTGAGTTGTTTTTGTTGTTTTGTGGTACTTGGGATTGAACCCAGGGGCGGTCTGCCACTAAGATATATCCCATATTTTTTTTTTTTTTTAAGTGAGAGGGTCAGTGAGAAAGAGAGAGAGAATCAGTTTTATTTAGTTTTTCATTTGGCTTTTGTTGATTTAACACTTTGTTGTATATGTGGTGCTAGGGTTCCACCCTGCATCCCTGGACATGCGAGGCAAGCACCATAACTACTGAGCAACTGCCCCAGCCCTCCCATACTTTTTAAAATTTTATGTTGAACCAGGGTCTCATTAATTTGCCCAGGCTGGCCTGTAATTTGTGATCCCCTTGACTCAACCTCCCGAGTTATTGTAATTAAAAGGCATGAACTACCACCTCGGCTCTGTACCTTTTTTTTTTGGTACCAAGGTATTAACCCAGGTGGTTTACCACTGAACAACATTCCCAGTCCTTTTTATTTTTTTATTTTGAGACAGGGTCTTGCTGACTTGCTGAGGCTGGCCTTAAACTTGGAATCCTCCTGCCTCAGCCTCCCAAGTAACTGGGATTATAGGCATGCACCACTGTCCCCGGTTCTGTACCTTTTTTGTTGTTGTTGTTGCTGTTTTTTTTTTTGTTTTTTTTTTTTGAAAAAATGAGAGAGAGAAACAATTTTATTTATTCATTCATCCAGCCTTTGTTTCTCTGACACTTAGTTGTGTTTGTGATGCTGGGGTTTAAACCTGGATTCTTGCGCATACCAGGCAAGTGCTCCAACTACTGAATCACTGCTCTAGCTCTCTGTACCTCTTCTTTAAAAGCAGCTGTGCCATAAGCTGCTGCTGGTGGGACAGAGGTCTGCAGTAGATATGGTAAATGTGCCTGGGTTGCAGCAAAGTATTTGGCTGTCTTTTGTGACATCTACATGAATAAAATATGATGTGGGAAATAGTATAGTCATACTAATAAATGGTGAATGGCTTGCTTCATTGTTTATATATGAATGGACAGCAGACTGGAGAACAGATTCAAGTAGTGAGCCATGGGACTCTCTTCTATTAAGTAGTTATATCACTGATTTCATTGAGGTCATTGAGAAGTACCAGACAAATTGACAGATTAAATGAACCTTGAAGACATACTGATATGTTAGATGAAAGAATTGGGGTTTTAAAAAAAAAATGATCTCAATGGGATCAGTGGTTAAATCTGTGTTGATAAAAATTAACAGAGGGCTAGTGGAGGCTCAGTGTAAGAGCGCTTACCTAGTATATACACGTCTCTAGGTTCAATCCCTAGCACCACCAAAACAAAAACAAACAAAAAAACAGGAAGTAGTATATAAGTCAACAATTAGAACCAAAAATCAACTGTAAAATCCAGGGTGCAATACTTAGCCATACTAAGAAGTTTAAAGCTTAGAAGTTAACAAAAAACTTAGTGAATCAACAGTACAACATCAAGGCCCAAGAACAGAATTGATTTAATAAATGCTCATTGTTCTATATAGGCCCTATATGTGAGGAAACAGATGTTGAAGACACAGCCCATTCATTGGGAAGCACACAGTTTTGTATAACATGATAGTGAAGAACAGGGACTCTGGAATGAGACTGCTTGAATTTATAACTTCATTCTTATCTCTGTTTCCTAATCTGTAAAATGGGCATAATAATAACAGCACATACCTCAGAATAACATGGTCACAAACATAAAATGCACATGAAACTGGTTAGTTCATTGAACTTAGTATACCTAGAAAGTACACAGCTATTATCAATATTCTTTTGTTTATTTGTTGCTTATACTCAGTCTAAGAGGTATATCAGCCCTATCTACTTTGATGGATCATTTGCCTAGAGAGAGCCTAATCTAAGCCTATATTATAGTAAGAAGTCCTAAAAACTAGAGCCTGACCACATTGGTCCATAAGTTTGGTAACCATATTTTATGAACCACAGATTGGAAAACATGGAAGGTATTTAGAATGAGATTAAGGATGTGAAATTGGGATTGTACTAGAAAGCCTGTGATGGGTGATCTTGATTCCTTAGCTCTTTATTTAATATATGATACTTTCCTTAAGCCTTGTCCCTGATTACATCGCCTCTGTCTGGGCACACTACCATTTTTTTTTTTTTAAGGGAATGAGAAAAAAAAATTAATCAATTTTATTTATTTTTTCATCTGGGCTTTGTTTCTCCGACACTTAGTTGTGTATGTGGTGCTGGGGTTTAAACCCAGGTCCTCATGCGTGCCAGGCAAGTACTCCAACCGCTGAGCTAGTGTTCCAGCCCCCCACCACCAATTTTAACCCTAGTCCATCTCAGTTAGACTCCATCTTATCCCAGATAGCTGTGACCTGCTTTGCTTTAGTGCCATCTGAAATTACCACTGTTCCTGGTACATAGTTAGGGCTCAGTAACATTGGGGAAGTAGGACAAACTGATGGATGATCAATCATATAGGTAAGCACCCATGTGGCTTAGAATAATGTGCACCAGGTTTGGGACCCAAAATGTCCTGGATTTGAATCTCGGTCCCTATACTTACTTAATGTGTGTACTTGGATAACTCATGTTATCTTGTTGAACCTCAGTTTACATTCTCAGTTTGTAGAATGGGACTAGTACCTCATTGCAAGTTGTTTTTGAAGATCTGAATTGGTCAATATAAAGCACCTAACACTGCCACTTTTTTGTTACAAATGATTATTGATTTTGAGGTAAGTAAATAAAGTATTATTATCCTCACTTGAGGAAATTAAACCACATTTTCTACACAGGTACCTTAACGGCTACCTAATCTTTAATTCATTTCCTAAGGAAGCTGGCTTAAAAAAAAACACTCTCCCTGCCCTCTCCTCCCCCAGCTCCCACCTCTTGCCACAGGGACTCTAGAGTTAACACACGCCAGTGCTTTTGGTCAGGCCACCCAGCTTTCCTGACCAGCCAATAGACCATATTACTGAATGAGCTACAGCTTATTTGACTTTCCAGCAAAGCTCCTCAACTGTGACCTCTCGGCTTTCTCCCCTCATCGAGGTGTGTACTTTGTTGAGGATAGATCATTCTTTGTCTTCAGGCCCGTGACACTCATCACTGTGACCCTGTGCTTTAGATGTGGGGGTGGGAAAGGGGAGGAAGAGGAGAAGCATCTTCTGAAGCTCAGCATTGTTTTGGGGGACGACCTGGAGCTGAGATCACTGCCCTCCTTGCTTCACCAGCTCCAGCTGCTTGCCAGACGTCTTTGACACGCGCCTGGCTTAGCACTGGCCTCAACTCACACCACAGGCTTCCTTACTCTTCCCTAAACAATGTGAGGACCCTAAACCCCTGCGGCCACCAAAAACAGAAAGCCTTAACATCGATCCATCTAACTGCCCTCCAATGTATTGGGACCCCCATTTGCCCTGGAAGGAAAAGCTCATTGAGGTCAGTGCAAGCCAACCTTCTGACAAGTGCTTCCGTATCTAATCTAATTATAGCCCAATCAGCAAATTAATTGGCTGTGGCTCCAAAGAGAGTTCCTAGATTCCCAGGAGCTGCCACTTAGGGACCACCATACTGTTTGTTCCTTTTTTCAGTTTTGTCTGGGAACTTCCTGTAGCCCAGTAGAGGAAGTTGGAGGTTTCCACAGCTAACTACCCACCTGCAACCTAGTTTGGACCTTCAGGTGGATGAAAAGTGGGCAGGGTAGAAACCGTTTTCTTCCACATTTCTCACCTCCTCCTATTTCCTATCAAAAAACAAAACAGTGATTTCATTTATTTAATCTTTCATTCATGCACTCATTCATAAAACAACTACTGTCTGCTTACTGTGATTCAGACACTGGGCAAGGAGCTGAGGAATAAGTTTGAAACACAGCTCTTGCCCCATAGTCTGGTGTGGGGAACTAATAATAGTAAACAGGCGATCATGACACAATATAATGGGGGTCATCTACAATGGCAGTGAGTGCTGGGTGTTGTGTGGAGATGAGGGGCAGGACCCAGGCTGGGAATCAGAAGGTTGTGGTGATGATGTCAGTGAGGAGCTCTCAAGGTGAATGAGCATCAACCAGTTGAAGGAAAGGAGTGATATTTTCAGTGACTTTTGGTGTACTTCAGAGAATTCATTGTTTTCACTGGTTCATAGGAAGGTCTATAATTGAGAGACTCCCTAGAAAAAATAATTTTTTTAGAACAGAGGGTCAAATCTTTTATTTATTTAGTCATTGATTGATTGATTTTGAGATGTGGTCTTACTGTGTTGCCCAGGCTGGCCTTATGTTCCTGCCTCAGCCTCCTGAGAATCTGGCACTATAAGCATGTACTACTTTGCCCTGCTGAATTGAGTGTTTATTTTTTATTTATTTATTTTTGTGGTCCTGGGAGTTCAGCTCAGGTCCTTGCATATGCTGTGCAAGTGCTATACCATCAAGCTACACTCTTAGATTGGGAATCAGCTGTTTTAAAAAAAAATTATCTAAGCGTGTTGCTAAACATATATCCAGCCTGTTGCTTCTTCCTGCCACATTGTTTCACAGTATGTTGCTTCCCCATTTAATTTATCCATTCCCCCAGCGATAGACACTTGATTGCCTGCAACTCCCCTCTGCTGCAAATGCTGTGATGAAGTCTCCTGTGTTACCTTTTATGGACCTGCGTAAGGATTTCTCTGGGAAATATATACTCAGAAGCAGAAGTGCTGGGTCACAGGGTAAGGTACTTTAATTTGATGACGTGCTTTGTGATTGGCTTCCAGAATGGTTTGCGAGTATCTAGACTTGACCGTGCATGAAGAGTCCCAGAACCCCCTGACCTCACCCATACTTGGTGCTTTTCAGCTTTCTAACTTTTACCAATGTGTTGAATTTAAAGTGATATCTCATTATTATTTTAATTTGCATTTCTCTAATAACAAATGAGATTGAGAATCTCTTCATATGCTTAGTATTCCCTTTTTGGTTTCCTTCTCTGGGAATTAACGCTACATGTCCTTGTCTCACATTTTTGTTGGGCTTCCCAGGCTTAGCATTTATGTTAAAACCTGAGTTAGGCAAAGTGCTCCTACTGTCTGGTAGTTAGCTGAGTGTTGATAAAGGGGAGTAAGGGGTAATATAGCACACCTCTCAGGCTACAGACATTATCTGCTTCTCCAAATTAGTGAGGGAAATAGGACATGTGAAGATTAGCCTTTGAGGTTGGTACTAGCATTGGTAGGCATATCTTTCTGCAGATCACTAGAGGCCACATCCGGAGCCGGCTCAGAGAACTGCCCCATATCCTTATGCCTTTGCACAGTGAGTGCCTGTGGAGTAGTTCTGAGTGGAGATGCTTCCTGTTATGGAAAACACAGTTGAGTGGAATGGTGTGTCTGCCTCCTTATCTGTTAAGAACCACAAAAGCCTAGCCCTACACCACAGTCCATTTGAAATTAGCTACTTAAATTTAAATACCTAAACTTAAACCAGCAATATGGCAGCCAGTATGCCATTACCAGAACAAAGGAGAAGTTGCATTTGTCCCGTGGTGAATCACTTCTAAAAGCAGGCCCTCCTACTTTTGTGCCTTAGCTTCTATTCTAATTGTTGATCCTGTGCTCCACATGTCAGCCAGGTGGGCTCACTCACCATCTCCCCATGTCTGTCATTTTTCTCACATACATTTCTTTCTGCTTTAGCAGAAAGCAGAAGAGGCAGAAATCATCTCATTTCCAGTGTCTCCTCACTCCTCACTCCTCACTGTTGCTTCTGGATGCTGCTTTTGCTTTGCCTTAACTTCTGGTACCAAGTGTATTCCTTGGTTTTTGGCTATTTATTTGGTTTATAATCTACTGTTGTACCTCACTGATCTGTCTTTTCACTCTTAGAGACACCTCTGCTGTCTGGTGTCTGGCTCCTGCTTCTGTTTTGACTGTGAACTTCTTAGCACTCCCTGGCCCAGACCTGTTGCTAAGCCTATTCTTAGTGGCCTTTCTGTAGTTTTCTCTAATCTTGCTAGCCTCTTACCCTGTTTCTGCCTTGAGGTAGGCTGAAGTTCTGGTGAGTTTCTTTTAGTCATCAAAGCTAGTTGTGAACCATATTCATGTAGTACTCTAGCTTCTCCAAGAAGATCTTGATCGCTTTGGTGCTCTGGATTAGATGCTTTGTATGTGATGGCTGTAGGGAAAAAAACAAAAATTAAAAAAAAAAAAACCCTACAAATCATCTGACAAGGTTTTTGGTACCACAGTTGGGCATGGAGTAGCCATGATTCCTTTTAGTCCTACCTGTGTCCCACAGTGGGACTGTTTCCTTTTGAGTTTTATTAAAAGTGAAGGGAATCTTCTCTGAGGTACAGAATGAGTCACTATCTGGGATTGCTTTCCCTCTTTAGCCTCCAGGTTTGTGAAGTGAATTGCCCATTTCCTTTGATTGGGTTAGAAGCCTTGGGGTCGATCCTAGTCACTCTCCTCTCCCCATTCTGCCAGACCACCGTCTGCCCTCCAGGGCTGAGGGCAGCATGCCTGGTTGCTTGGACACATTTTGCCGCCTGCAAATTGGACAGATGGAATCAATACTCACGAACCTGGAATGGCACAGGTAGCACAGTTAGTGACACTATCTGCCTGGAGGGACAGCCTGCCATGAGAAGGAGGTGTGATTGAATGGTGATTGGACACAGCAGCTGAGGATTAACCAAATTATGTCCCTTTGAGTTTAGATCGACAAACCCTTCTCATTTGGATTTTAAAACACATCAACTTGTGCAGAATATAGGAGTTGTCTTCTTTAACAAGGGCTGTGCCAGCATGCATCCTGAGAGTGGCAAGGTATAGATCTCGTGCAACTGTGGCACAGATGCGTGTTGTTGTTGATATGATTATGTAAACACTGGGAAGACAGCTCATATATATGTGGAACTTTTTTTATGGCCCAGACATGATGGAACTTTACATACTGCCTTCATAACCTGCTGGGATAGCATCATTATCTCTGTTATTTTGGTAACGAAATAGAGGCTCCGAGGCCTAGTAACTTGTCCAAGATCATATCATCAATGAATGAAAGAGGTTTGATTTGACTCCATGTCTCTCTGTGCTTGTTATAAAATGTCATGTCTTCCTCATTGAAGTGTCTTAGTTCATGCTTCCCTTGACTTCCCCACACAACCACAGGGGGTCAAGTCCATAATGATAATAACTGAAGTTTGTTGAGCAGTTATTGTATGTCAGGCATTGTTCTAAGCACTATTCATCCATTAACATAGCCCTATGAGGGTTGGAGAGTAGCTCAGCAGTTGGAGTGCTTGCCTCGCATGCGCGAGGACCCAGGTTTGAACCCTAGCACCACATACACAACTAAGTGTTGGAAAAATAAAGGTCAAATGAAAAAGTTGATTCTCTTTCCTCTCTCCTCACTCTCTTTAAAAAATAAAAATAAAAAGATACAAAGCATAGCCCTATGATAGCTCATATCTTATTCCTGATAATTACTGAGGTAAAATGATGATTTTCTGATTTCATCATTCCTTCTATGATTATTATCATTCTTTGGTAAGGAAGAGATTTCCCTTCTCCCCCATTTACTTAATAATTTATTTTCAGTGTGGACTTGTAGAATCTTATTTTACTTTATGAGTTTTAATTATAATTGTGTAAATAAAACATCTAATTATAATGGGCTATAATCCAATACTGTCATTATTCATTTTAATGTTCACATTGTCCCAGATTTTACAGTCAGTGTTATTAAATTATGAGCCATACCGCCCCTTTATCAGATATTGTTTCACACTACCTTCAGTTAGTTTGCCCATCTCTATGAGCCTTTCTGTACCTTTTTACACTTTAACCATCTGGAAAACAGAAGACTAATGCCAGTCATAGTCCAAATTGTGTATCAGCAAAGAGTAAATAGTCTCTTAAGTGATAACTTGGCACTGTACTTTAGATACGGATTTTAGATGCTTAGAAATCCTTTTCATTTCTTGTTGAGATCTTAATCCATATTATGGATAAATTACCTGTGAGAGTAATTTTTAAAATCCTTTTAGGTGAGGTAAGTGAACGTAGGAGACTCACCTAAGTGTGTTAGATCAGATATACCACAATATGCAAGATGGATTCTGTTTTTTTAACTTACGTATAAGGATTGCATGCTTGCGTGCATGGAAATTATTGAAATTCGTCCATCCATTCATCCAATAATTGAGCTGAATTATGTACCTGTTGAAGATAATGAAATTCAAATAAGACAATACCTAGAAAACCATCAACACTACTAGTTACAGATACTAAGAAACAATGGAGAGAAAACAAAGTATAGTTTGGCTTTTTAACAATTATGATAATCAGAGTAGTTCATTTGAAATGCTTACTACTTTTGACTTGAAAAGCATTACCATTTTTTGAAGGTCAGTAAGCATAAGATAAGCTATACCAAGAAAAAGTGAGCAAAGGATATTAATAAGGAATTTATAAAAAACATAACTATTGCATATTTCATTTTAAAATTTCAACCTCACTAGTAATCTCAGAAACACAAGTTGACAAATCTCAGAAACACAGTGGAGCGTGATTCCATTGTTTTGCTTTCTAAATTACATTCTGAAGGAAGAAAACAAACCTATTTTGGTGAAGAAAAGGCATAATAGTTTACTCTCATGTTTCGTACTTTGCTAGTGAAAATAAAAAATAATAGTCTTTCTGAAAGGCAATTTAGTAATGTTTAGCAAAACCCTTAAAAATTTTTATACTTTTTAACCTAGAACTACTGTCTCCTAGTAATTTATCCAAAGGAAATAATCAGAGATATTTTGTCACTGGAATATTAAAACAATGTTTTACGAAAGGGGATTGGTTAAATAATACATAGGATGATCTTATAGTGGAATACTATGTAGTTATGAAAAACAGTGTTGTTGACATAATACATTAAGGGGCTGTGTGTATTTAGAGATAAAGTTTATATATGATCCCATTTTGTAAATAGGTATATTCATTGAAAAACTGGAAGGATGTTATGTTTTCTAAGACATTTTCTTTTTGATTTTCAATATCTTAATGGTTTATTATAGTGAACATGAGCTCTTTTTTATTTGATAGACAGAAAACATTAGCAGGAACATAACATAATACAAGAAAGAAAGGAAACTACATACATATATGGAGCCTTCCCTAGACCAAACACTGTGGTGACCCTGTAGAGTCCCTCCCTGCCTCTGGTTATACTCCAGTCCTTTCTCAGAAAACCACAGAAGTGATTTTTCTAATTGCAAAGGTTTGGGAAAAAAGGCACCAAACTATAAATAGTAGTTACTCATAGAATTTAGATTAGGAAGATGGATATAAGGGGAGACTTTTATTTTAAAATATATTTCAATATGGTCTGAATTTTGTTTTCCATGTGGCTTTTATTGCTCCTAGACTTCGCTATGTATGTGGTGCTTGCCAGGAACTGCTCCAGCCCTGAATTTTTAAAGCATATACTTATCTTTTGTATTAGGGGAAAAAACCCATGTGATTTTGTCACTTCCACTTCAAACCCTCAGTGGCTCATCTCATCTCCTGCTGTTCTCACCTTTCAACTCCAGCTCTCTCCTTCCCTCAGTAAAAGCATTGTGATGTTTGCCTCCAGGATTTATTGGGCCCTTTCCCTTTACCCTGCGAATTCTGGCTACCTCAGCCTTTAAGCCTTAAAGACCACTTCCTCTGGGAGACCTGCCTTCCATTTATTTATTTGTTCTTTTCTGCTTTGGGGGGTGGTAAGGGAGGGTCTTACTAGAACTCCCGGGCCCTGGGTTCAAGCAGTCTTCCTGCCTCAGCCTCCTGGGTTAATGGGACTTTATGTACCTGGCTACTCATTTTTTTTTTCAATTTTTTTTTTTAAGAGAGAAGGACAGTGAGAGAGAGACAGAGAGAATGAGAATCAGTTTTTATTGAGTTTTTCACATGGCTTTTGTTGCTCTGATACTTAGTTGTTTACATGGGTGCTGGGGTTTGAACCCGCATACTTGTGCATGGTGGGCAAGTGCTGCAACCGCCGAGCCACCACTCCAGCCCCTCATTTTTTTAAATTTCAAAAATTACATTATTATGTACAACATGTTTTAAGATGTCTATACTGCAGAATGGCTAAATTGAGCAAATTACCATGTGCACTACTGCACCTACTTACCATTTTTTTGTGGTTAGAAAAACTAGCAATTTATTCTCAGCAGTTTTCAAGAGTATATAATACATTGTTATTAACTCACCATTATGTACATGTTGTACATTATAAGATCTTCTGAACTTATTCCAACCATATGACTGAAATTTTACATCCCTTGAACAACATCTCTCATACCACTACCACCACTACCTGCAACCTGCCCCACCTTCTTCTAGTAACTACATTCCATACCACTTCTCTAAGTTTGTTTTAGATTCCACATGTAAGTGATATTATGTGGTATTTTTTTCCCTCTGCCTGGATTATTTCACTTGACTTTAAGTCTTCTAAGTTCACCAATAATGTCACAATGACAGGATTGTCTTCTTTTTAAAGGCTGAATGTTATCTGGTCATGTATATATACTACATTTTCTTTATCCATTCATCTGTTGATGGACTCTTTTTTTAAGAGAGAGAGGGACAGTGAGAAAGAGAATCAATTTTTATCTAGATTTTCATGTGGCTTTCTTTACTCCAACACTTCATTGTGTACGTGGTGCTGGGGTTTGAACCTGTGTCCTCATGTATGTCAGACAAGTACAGTTAACCACTGAGCCACTGCTCCATCCCTGTTGATGGACTCTTAAGTTGCTTCTGTATCTTGGCTCTTGTAAACATACGAGTGTAGATATCTTTTCAACATACTGATTTCATTTCCCTTGGACATATATCCAGTAGTAGGATTGCTAACTCATGTGATTGTTCTGTTTTTACTTTTTGAGGAATCTCCATGTTTTCCATAAATGACTACTAATTTACAGTTCCAACCAACTGTGTTCACAGGTTCCTTGTCAACACTTAACTTTCATCTTTTTGGTAATGGTCATTATAACAGGTGTGAGGTGATATCTCTGTATACTTAATTTGCATTTTCTTGATATGATTAGTAATATTGAATCTTTTTTCATATGCCTGTTACTCATTTGTCTGTCTTCTTTTGAGAAAAATCTATTCTGATCTTTTGCCCATTTTTAATTGGGCTATATTTTTTCTTGTTATTGAGTTGAGTTCTGTATATATTTAGATGAGTTTTTTTTTATCAGATTTATGGTTTACAAATATTTTCACCCACTCTGTAGGTTGTCCATACACTCTGTCAGTTGTTTTCTTTGCTGCGAAGAAGCTTTTTAGTTTGATGTACTTCCATTTGTCTGTTTTTGTTTTTGTTGTCTGTGCTTTTGCGGTCATATTAAAAAAAAAAATCATTTCCCAGACCAATGTCTTGGAGGTTTTTCTCTGTTTTCTTTTGGTAGTTTCATAGTTTCAGGTCTTAACAAACTACCAGGTTTTGCTTAATCCATTTTGTTTTATATGCTGTGGGACAAGGGTATAATTTCATTCTGTGTGTAAATACTGTTTTTCCAGCACTGTTTGTTGAAGAGACTGTCCTTTCCCCATTGTGTGTTATTAGCACCTTTGTTGAAAATCAATTGACCATACACATATGGATTTTCTAGGCTCTTTATTCTGCTCCATTAGTGTCTGTATCTGTGTTTGTGCCAGTACCATACTGTTTTTATTACTATAGCTTTATAGTCTATTTTGAGTCAAATAATGTGATGCCTCCAGCTTTGTCCTTTTTGTTCAAGATTACTTTGGCTATTCAGTGTCTTTTGTGGTTCCACACAAATTTTGGGACTGTATTTTCTATGTGAAAAATGTCATTGGAATTTTGATAAGAATCTGTAGTTCACTCTGAATAATACGGACATTTTAAACATTAGTTTTTCCAATCCGTGAGTACCATACATCATTCATTTTTTTGTCTTCCATTTCTTTCATCAGTGTTTAATAGTTTTTAGTATATAAGTCTTTCACTTCCTTAAATTTATTACTGAGTTTTTTTTTCTTTTATGCTTTTGTAAATGGGATCATTTTCTTTATTTTTTTTATATATGGGCATTAGGATATAGAAATGCTACTGATTTTTATATATTGATTTTGTATCTTGTGACTTTATTGAATTCATTTGTTAGTTCTAACAGGTTTTTTCTTTTTAGGAATCTAAGGTTTTCTATATACAAATGCATGTCATCTGCAAATGGACTTTATGTATTTAGATGAGCACATAGGTATTTTTCTTCATTTTGTCAGTGTGATGTATCACAAAAATAGGTTTGTATATGTTAAGCCATCCTTCCATTCCTGGGATAAATCTTGCTTGGTCATAGTGAATGATCCTTTTAATGTATTGTTGAATTTGGTTACTATGTTACTAAGAATTTTTATATCTATGTCCATCAGGGATGTTGGCCTATAATTTTCTTTTTTTATATATAAGTGTCCTTGTCTGGCTTTGGTATCAGAGTAATATTGGCCTCATAATATTAATTTGGAAGTATTTTCTCTTATTCAGATTTTTGGAAGAGTTTAGGAAGTATTAGTATTAATTCTTCTTCAAATATTTGGTAGAATTTGGCAGTGAAGCCATTAGATTCTGGGCTTTTCTTTAATGGGATACTTTTTATTAGATTCAGCATCCTTGTTATTAGTCTATTCCAATTTTCTACTTTTTTTTTTTTTTTTAAAGAGAGAGGACAGTAAGAGAGAAAGAAAGAATCGATTTTATTTTATTTTTTCATGTGGCTTTCGTTGATCGGAGACTTTGTTGTATATGTGGTGCTGGGGCTCGAACTCGCGTACTTGTGCTTGCCAGGCAAGCACCATAACCGCTGAGCCACTGCTCCAGCCCCTGATAAGTAATTGTGGGTTTTATTTGTTTTTTTGTTTGTTTGTTTGTCTGTTTTTTTGTTTTTTTTTTTTAAGAGAGAGGGACATTGAGAAAGAGAGAAACAATTTTTATTTAGTTTTTTTTTTTTAGAGAGAGGAACAGTGTGAGAGAGAAAGAGTTAAAGAGAGAAATAATTTTATTTTTTAGTTTTTCACGTGGCTTTCATTGCTCCAAGAATTCGCTGTGTACATGATGCTGGGGTTTGAACTCGCGTACTCACGCATGCTGGGGAAGCGCCGTAACTGCTGAGCCACTGCTCCAGCCCTTTATTTAGTTTTTCATGTGGCTTTCATTGCTTCAAGAGCTCACTGTATCCCACTGTGTCCGTGGTGCTGGGGTTTGAATTTGCGTACTCGCAAATGTTGGACAAGTGTCGTAACCACCCAGCCACCACTCCAGCCCCCCTGATAAGTAATTGTTGAATAAAAAAGTTTATATCTGATTGTTGTGGAAACTGGGCCTTAGAACAGTGTTAAGTAACTTGTCCCAAGCCTCTGATTGATAAGTTTCAGAGCCTGCTTTCCTGCCTTGTCCTTTATACTCCAGAGTTATATTCTTTCCTTTGTACCACTCAAATGAACAAAGACAGGCTTAGTCCCCAAACATGCATCCAAATCTGGGTCTTTACCACCTGGGCCTTTCCTGCTTTTGATATTTCTGTCTTTCTGGTTTTTTCCAGTGTGGTGCAGGTCCTGCTTGCAGCTGGGGCTGACCCAAACCTTGGGGATGATTTCAGCAGTGTTTACAAGACTGCGAAGGAGCAGGGAATCCATTCTTTGGAAGGTAAACATGGCTACCCTGTTGCTCTAGAAGCTCTTCTCCCATGGCTTCCACCAGTCTTGCTCGGTGCCAGCACTACCAACAACTCTGCAAGTCCCTTATCTCTGGGAACTCATTGGTAACCCAAAAGACTTGGAATCGATGTACTTCACAGTCCTTTGGATCTATATAATCACCTCAAAAGTGTTGGGGAAAGAAATAGAAGCCTGAATCCATCACCTAATTTGAGGCACATTTCACCTGGTGCTCTCCTGAAAATGCCTCAACTGGGCAACCTCAGAAGAGTGGTCAGAGGAGCAGGTTTCAATACTTCACAGAACATATATTTTTGCTTCTCTTTCACTGTAGACTTATCCTGCCCAAGAACTAGAAAACAGCCTTATTGGTTTCCTCAGCCTCTGAAGTCCCTAAATGCTGATCTGAGTACTGATTTTTCAGTATGTATAACCCAAGTTATGAGACTGGCCCCTTACCTAGCTGTGTGATCCAGGAAAAATAGTGGACCTTTGTGCCTTAATGTGTGTGTTTTAAAAATGGGGTCATCACGTGTGCCTCTTCTGGGATGTTATATGAGTGCTTGTTGGAACTTCAGAAGAAGTGGTGGGCATGGCCACTTGTATGTTGGAAGGCACCTGGGCAAGTCAGTCTATGTTGCCACTCGTGAGTAGTTCTTCCAAAGTGGGATTGAGAAGGCAGGTTACTTTGACTGCAGACAGAAATGAGTATCTTAAATGTAAGCTTTTGTTTGTGCAGACTGTCACTACGTCCTGCCCATTGTCCTGGATTATTCAGAGACTAAGATTCCCTTGAAACCTTCAGCAATGGGGCAGCTGAGCTGAGTGACTCCTTTAGAGTTGCAGTGATGCCAGGAGGACAGACATCCTTGCTGACTGCTTGAGGGTCAGCCTGGACTCTGGGGAGAGTCAGCCACAGGGAGTAATGCATTCATACCTCAGAGCCATCAGTGAAGCTGCCAGACTGACATGGGTGTGTGTGGCCCAGAGCAGAAAAGTTACTGCTGCCCCTGAAACTTTCTCAGATCAGTAGCACAAGGGGAATGTCCAAGAGTAGCAGGGCACTGCTTCCCAGGTGAAGTGCGAAGTCACTGTCCCCCAGCTCTCCACCTCTCTGCCTCGCTAACCCTGGTCCTTTTGTAAGGCTTTATTGCAGAGGCTACATCTTCCACAAAGGCTTCCCTGTCCTAGTCAATAATTGCAGCCTGCCCTCAGCTGCTCTTTTGAATGTTCCCTAAATCTTGGCCTTTTCTATGATTATTTGTCCTCTCATCTGCCCATATGTCTTTTCTCTCTTCCCCAGCTGACAGTTCCATGAGCAGGCCATGACCTATGCCTCCTTGGATATCCCACTGAGCTAGAGGAATTATATTCACTTTGTGTTTCAAACAGAGGAGAATTTGGGGAGTACCTATATTTGTTGCCTGATATTTAGGGGATCAGCTTATGGGCCGAACTCTTCCTCACTCAAACCTAGCACTCCCCGACCTTCCTTCACCTGCCAGGTTATCTGCTCTTTAGGTGCTCTCATCAAAAAAAAAAAAAAAAAAAGATAAAACAAGGAGGAGCATTTGTGACAAGGCAAAGCCAAGAAGGAGGAAGGGGATTCTTGAAATGTCTTATCATCTGCTCTTAGGATTCTAGCAGGGTTCAGGAAATATTTTATTTCACAGAATCTCAGAGCTGTGAGGCCATCAGTCCAATTTCTGCAATTTCTGCTGTCACATTGGTCTCCACAGCCTGCATTCAGATTTTGTAGCTTTGTATTCTAATGCTTCTCTCCAAGTTGATGCTCGTATACAACATCCTATTTCTGGAAAGAGCCAAATAGTAAGCATTTTAAGTTTTGTTGGCCAGTTGATCTCAGTTGTGACTTCTCAGCTCAGCCATTTAAGGCAGGAGCATTCATAGACAATATACAAACTAATGGACATTGGATGTGTTTTAATAAATGTTTTTAAAAAAGGCAACAGGTGGAATTTGACCCATAAGCAGTGGTTTCCCACCCTGTTCTAGATTTGATTTTTTTTCTTTAGTTTTCCTACTATGTCTTCTTTTCTTTGTTTTTATTTTCCCCTTTAGTCTAACTCCTCTGAATTCTTTTAAGCTCTTATGATGGCCAGCTTAAATTCTAAATAGGTAGGTAGACAAGACAGTCAACAAAAATGTTAGAAAAAACTATCATGTCCCTCACAAAATGAAGATAAAAATATTAACTCTAATTTTGTAGATCTGCAAATTTAGTGAGTAGGCTTTCTGTGGATTTACTTATATATTCAGAACCATTTATTTACACATTCCTGTGTACTGGCACTGTTTTAGATGCTGATGAGTTAGACAGACATTTCCCTGCCATCATGTACCTTGTTAGATTAAGATGTTTATAAAGACTATTAAATACAGAGTCTTAGAGCACACAGGCAAAACAGTTTTGGTATTTTATTCTACATTCACAGCTGTAATCCACCAAACTTCTTTTTCTTCCATTCTCCTCTCTCCATTTTGTCCACAAAAATATGAGATTTTTCTCAAATTTCTTGCTAAAATAAAAATGTGTCTGACACTTGTCTTATTTTCTTGCCCAAATAACCTTTTCTGTAAAGGAAATTAGGTTATTCTAGCATGTTAATGTCTTGTTCTTAGGGAACCTATCCTGGTGCCCAATAATCACCTAAGTGCTTAAAACTGCTATCAAAAAAATACATTCTAGGGGCTAGAGCAGTGGCTCGGCGGTTATGGCGCTTGCCTGGCATGTGCAAGTACGCAAGTCAAACCCCAGCACCATGTACACAACAAAGTCTTGGAACAAGAAAAGACACATGAAAAACTAAATAAAAATTGTCTCTCCCCCCCCAACATGTCTTTCTCTCACTGTCCCTCTCTCTTTAAAAAAAAAAAAAATCTAGAATTTTGTCAGGAATCACTGATAAACTCACTTGTCTGTAGTTTGCAAGACCTACCCTTTTTTTAAATAAAATCTCAGAGTGTCTTGGCCACAGTTTGTCTAACAGCTATCTTATTTTCTGAGATGCATCAGTTTGGATATACACTGGTTGCCAACTTCATGTGCTCTGCTTTCTAACTCTGGGACCTGGATAATGGCACAATAAATGTTCAAGAATTTTGTCACGGTTCTTCTCAATCCTTGCTAATCTAAACCTTTAGCTCCTTCTCATCCTTTTCTTTAATGATATCTCTCATTCTTTCTTCCCTTAAACTGCTTATTGACTGCCTGGTGTGAGCAAGGCACCGCACCCAGCTCTGGCTCATTCTCATTGATGAAGTAGACAGAAATATAAGAATCCTATGGTTCTCTTTTCTTTGTATTGAATTAACTTTTTTTTTTTTTTTAATGGGAAGTTACTGGCCTTGCAGGGATGTGTGAGGCGAGGGTAAAGTAGAACAAGAGGCACATTCTCCTTATCCTGTGTCTCGGCATCACAGGAAAAATCACAGGCTCAGGATGTCTGGCCGATCCATCACTGTTGGAGCAGAGTCAATGCCAGAGTCCATTGAGTTCACTAAATTTCTGATAGATATTTCTGTGGATCTCTGCCTACATGAGTACTGAAGGAAGTTGGTAAGTTGTAGTTTGTAACCTTGACAGCCTCCCCAACCCCCAGTGATACATTCCTGTCTACCTTATCAGTATTGTTGTGAAGATCAAGAAAGAAAATATATATAAATTATAAAGTACTCTACAGTTGTAAATGCTTATTACTTCCATGTACTTATTATTCAGCATGCATTTACTGAGTGTTAGGTACTCTGCCAGATGCTGGGAATGTATAAACGAACATACATGGTTTAGCCCCTCAGCAGTGCTCCCAGTCAAGTAAGAAGACGGACCTATGAGACAGGAAACAACAGCATGGAGTGGTGAGTGCAAAGGTAGCTGTGCAGAGGATGCAGCAGCACTGATAGAGGTGGTGGTGAGCTGTATCTGAGAGTTGATTATTCTCTGGGATGTGTCATGGGGTGACTTTGAATTGAGTCTCATGGATGAGTTGGAGATTGACAGGCCAGCTAAGAAGAATGGACCTTCCAGCCAAAGGGAACAACACATGCAGGAACATGGGGTAGAGGGGGAGTGACAGCAGGTAGCATCATCTGCCACAGTTTTGAGGAGAACAAGAAGCAGCAGGAGAATAGGGCATTAGTTATTCATAAGAAGGGTGTTATATGGCAGCTCTAGGGGGTTCACTGGACTCTGAAGGTCATTAAAGGATTTTAACCTGGGGAATATTGAATTCATATTTGCATTTTTGATGGACCATTTTGACATGGTAAAGGAGAATTTGGAGGGCAGAGATTAACAGTGGTTCTTGACCTATTGAAGATGATGGACCCCTTCAAGAATCTGATGAGAAGCTATGTCCCTAACCCCCCAAATGCACTTAAAAGTTCTGGTAGCTCCTGCATATAATCTCTGGGAGTGGAGAAATGGTTGTTAGGAAGGTATCAGGGAGGAGATTGAGTGCTCACTGGCTTGTAAGAATTGATGGAAAAGAAGACACCTATAGTAGCATCTCAGTTTTGGTTTGAGTGAACAGTTGGATGAGTCTGGTGCTCCAAGGAGTAGTCTGGCAAGAGAGATTTAGAAGTCACCAGCATTTGCCTGGAAGTTAAAGCAATAGATAAAACTGAAATTGACCAAGGAAAGAATTTAAAGTAAGGGAGTGGAAAAACAAGCCCCTCACTCAGGGGAGGAAAGAGCATCCAGGCCAGGAAACTTCCAAGGTGCCTGTATTTGTTCTGACTGCTCCGAACAGGCACAGCCAAAGGAGAAAAGTCTTTGCCCTCTTGGAGACTCTGTTATCAGTTGCCCAAGCCTGGTGAAACCTTTTTCCTGTCATATGAGCACTGCTCCTTAGCATGAAGACTGCTCAGCCTGGTACCTTACGGGCTCTTCCACTTTTGTTAAGGTTGGCATTGATGAGTAGAGGGCAGTCTTAATGGTGCAGGTGACCTGAGAACGCTTGGTGTGGAAATCTGCTTGACCTGACTGTTTTTTCCATTCTCTGCATCCCTCAGAGGGGATCTTCGGGGTCACTGTGGTGTCCTGGAGAAAGATTAGGCTTCACTGTCAGTCCATTGTGTTTCATCTAAGCTCTGTCATTGATTGGCTATATGATTTTCAGCAAATAACTCAAGTCCTTGATTTCCAGTATTTTCATTTTATAGGGTTGTTAGAACAATTGAGGATAATCATATGCATGTAATGCACAGTGACATCTAATGATTTCTCTATGGGAGTGGGTTTTGGCTCAGCATAAGGCAGGAAGCCTACTTAGGAGATAGTGAGCAACTAACCACGCAGAGTAGCAGGCCCAATGTCTGCTCATCAGGTATTCTGGGAAGGGAGTTCTTAACCTGTGTCACTGGATTATATGACCTCCAAGGTGCCTGCCAGCAGTGTGATTTCTAAGGTTCTAAAATCTCTCAGCTCCACATCAGAGCAAGTAGTAGACTTAGAATGGGATTTGAGCTGGGTTTTAGGGTTGAAGAAGAGAGAAAAAGAGGAAAGGTATTTAAAGCAGAGGATACTCCTTGAGCAGGGGCACATAGATGGGACAGATGGGAGGGGAACATGGGGATCATTTGACAGCTCGTTCCCTGCAGTACCTTGAACCCCACCCATGCCTACTCCAGGAAAGTTCCACTTGTGGCTGTGGGTGGGTGGTGGGCCCCAATCCTCAGGTGGAGGTAGCAGTAAATTATTGACAACAGTAAACAAGTCGCCCAGCCGGGGATGCCTCTGGCTGCTTGTAAGTAACTGTTATAAACATTGAGTGTCTGGGGCTGTCAGAAATGCAAGCAAGCACTCTGAGTTCCTCTCATATGTACAATTAAAACAATAAAACACGGCAGAAACGTGGCCAGAGCAGGCTATAAATCAGCTTCTCTTCTAAGCAACGAGTGGCAGCTGAATATAGATGAGTTGTGCAGAAGCTGGGGTTGGCACAGGGCCCTTCTGGGTATGGAGGGCCTGGCTCACCAGGATGGACTACCAAGACCAAACACACCCATCCAAGAGCCCCGTTGACCACAGCTGCAGGGACTGCAGGTCCTGGCCTGCTCCAGCTGACCTCCCCATCTCTTGTCTTCAGATGGGGGACAGGACGGTGCAAGCTGGCGCATCACAAACCGGTGGACAAGTGCCCTGGAGTTCAGGAGGTGGCTAGGAGTCCCCACTGGTGGTAATGGAACTGCACTCTGTACTGTAATATTTCTTTCCCTCCCTGGGACCTGCTTAGGAGTGGTCTCATCTGATTAACTTGACTACTTAGTTAACCACCCAGTATATAAGTTAACCACTGTATACCTAGCCCTACCAAGGCACAGCAGAGAGAAGGTATGTCCCTAGAGAGCACAAACTAAGATGGGAATCCTGAAGCTGTCAAGGAAATAGAAATTTCTCAGAAAGCTTATTTAAAAAAAAAAAAAAGGCAAGATTCCTGCCCCACTCCCCACCCCCTGCAAAAGATTCCGATTCAGTGGGTCTGGAATAGATCAGAGATTTTGTGTTGTGCCAGTCTCCCATTCTTTTGAGTAGCATGATCTAGAATATAGGTGTTGGTTGCTGTCTTTTGCTTGAACTGCTTAAAATACTCATCTGATTACTTCTCTAGAAAAGACCTTACTTTTGCCACTTCAACCTTCACTCCTAGAGAGGCTATGTGCTTATTAAGCCAAGGTGTTGTTGGTATATAGTACACTAAATAGGCCAGGTGCAAATGGCTCATGCCTGTAATACCAGCTACTCAGGAGGCGAAGGCAGGAGGATTGCAAGTTTGAAGCCAACCATGGTAACTTAGTAAGATCCTGTCTCAAAATAAAAAGGACAGGGGTTGTATCTCCTGGGTTCAATCCCTGGTTAAAAAAAAAGGAAAACATTTAATAGGTATGTGTGACACCTAGAACAGTTTTCTGCAGTTCTGGTTCTGTTTCCTCTTTATAAAACAAGGTTTTTATTGGGAGTTAGAGATAGCATATTTCTCTCTCACCTAAAATCTAGAACTTGGAATTACATTACTATAAATGTCTATTTTTGTGTCTTCATCATCCTCTTATGAAACTTCTGTTCAGCTTTTGTAGAACAGAGGGTTGAACACAGGGCCCTGTGCATGCTAAGCAAGTGCTCTATCACTGAGCCACATCTTCAGTCTACTCTTGTGGAATTTCATTCAGTGCCTTTGTCACAACCTTCCAAATGCTCTTCTGTTATAGCAAACAATTCTTCTTAAAGAGCCAGCTATTAATTAGAGTCCAAGGAATGGCTTAGTCATTACCTAATTGTGTGACCTTGGGCAGTTCTTTCTCTGAGCTGGTTTTCTTATCTGTGGACAATAATATTTCCTAGACTGCAGGCTTGTTATAGGAATCAACATACTTAAGAAAGCACTTGAGAAAATGCAAGGCATCATCAAATGTAAGGTGCTATCAAGAATAGCAATTCATGGGGCTGGCGCGGTAGCTCAGCAGTTATGGCGCTTGCCTGGCATGCATAAGTACACAGGTTCAAAACCCCAGCATCACGTACACAACAAAGTGAGCAAGAAAAAGGACATGAAAAACTAAATAAAGTTGGTTCTGTCTTTCTCTCACTGTCCCTCTATTTAAAAAATAAAAAAAGAACAGCAATTCATAATAAAGACTAAAGACATGACATGACCAAGACAGTATTTTCCTGGGGTCCAGTCAGAGGTGCAGATAACAAGTACTGACAGAGAAAAGAAACTGGCTGACATACTAGGAAATAAAAGGGTACTTGATTGAGCCTCAAAGTCTAGGAAAGTTTTTAGGTAGCTGCATGGAAGGCTGCTAGGTGGGTGTGGATGAATCTAAGTGGAGAATAGGAATGCTGTCTCAAAAACTCTCAGAAATGGAAATTAAAAGTTTCTAGCTGGGCATTGTACATGTTAGGGAGCAGGATCCACACTGCAAAAGTTCTGTTTTAGACAGTGATGAGCCATAAAAATGCAGCATGAGTAGACAGGGCTAATCAGTGTGCCTGGACTTTGCCCTTTAGAAAGAGATGAGCCTCCAGGGTCCTAGAAGATAGGATGCTGCAGGACTGACTCCTTCCAGGATGGAACAGCAAAGAAGGTGGTAGCAAGGCCACGACAGTGGTAACAGCTGTAGCAGGTGACAGTTATTGATTCTGCATATTCATGGCAACCCATGATGTAGGCACTGAAAGAAGGTAGAGCAGTGAAATCAAATGCCAGCAGAAGTGTCCTCTGTTCTTGAATAGAACCACACAACCATAAAAACCTGCACGTGCCCCTTGCTAACTCTGCCAAGAATCTCTGGCTTATCTACAGGCTTGGTAATCTGCCAAGCCAAAAGCTATTTAGTCAAGCTGTTTTTAATAATGTCCCTGCCTCTTCTGCATCCTTGTCCAGACCCACTCAGAGCCTTGTTGCACCTCCAGGGCCAGTGGTTCTACATATCATATCTGAGCAGTGCCAGCCACCATAGAGTCACCAGGATGGGCAATGTAGTATCACTCCATTATCATTTTGGTCAACTTCAAGATTAAACATACCAGCCAGTTAGGTAATTGTTTCCATCTTTTTAGCTCTTAAAAAAATAAAATAAAATAAATATATCTGTTTCCTAGGAGAAGGGAGATAGACTAGTTGACATGTTTTATTAAAAAGAATAAATTTGATGCATTTATAAAAATAAGAAAAAGTGTGATGGGGTAGCAAAGAACTAGTCTGGCGATTCTTAACTGATTTACATATTTTGTGTATAAATATTTTTTCATCAAAAGTTCCAAATCAGGGATGGGTCCCACACACCACACAAAATATATTAGAGACATTTATATGGATAGCAGGAAGGGAGACAGAGGGCTGAAATTTTCCAGGCACCCAGTGATTGATGGGGGCTGAGGCTCCCCCTGACGCTTTATTGAGTTTCCGATGATTATCTCTCGCTGAGACATTTTTTACAGATGACGGTCGAGCTGTCACAATGGACCATGGGGGAAAAAAAACCAACAATAATAACACTTTAATCTTTTTACTGCACTGCTCCCTAGTATCTCAGATTCATCTTCCCTGACGCACGCAGTTCATTATTCTGCCCCTCCCTAGATGGGAAATAAAGGAAAATAAATATATATGTAGACACACTTACCCACATACATACACACACAGAGTATATAAAAGAGATCACCTCAGAACCAGAGATGGGGAGAATTTATTGTTCTTTTTGCAAGTGTTGAGGTTTATTAGTAGAGATGCTGGGTTGGCTTGGAATTGGCTATTAATTACAGCATTTTGTATTTGTTTTTTATTGCAAGTTTTTAACATCTTGAAGAAAAGGCAGAGGAGAAGCAAGCAGGTGCAGAGATGGGAAGTACTAAGGGACCAAGTTGGACCAACCAGGTAGTGTAGCCGCTAGGAGACAGAGGGCAGGCTCCTTCTTCTTGCTGTTGGCCTGTCCCAGAGGGTTCCTGGAGCTGAAAGAATACTTTTGTGGTTAGGATAAGGGCCAGGTACGGAGAGAGAATGAGTTCAGGGTAACTGCAGGACAAATCATAGGGGCCCACAAACCTCTGAGCATGTTACTACTCAGAGAGTTGGGGAAGTAGAAGCTCGAGCAGAGTTAGGATAGATCTACAGATAACAGAGTAACAAGTTCTTAGGACTTTGCCCTACCTTTTAAATTTGATAATGTGAAGATGAGACCTGATCTCTGGAAAGCCGCACCTGGCTCTGTGGTGGAAAGAGGGGTCCCAGGCCAAAGAGGATGATACACTGTCACACATGAGGTCAGCAACCTATCACCTTCAATTTCCTTGACAACCTTCCCAGGCTCCCCTTCCCTTTTGGGAGTCCCTTCACATGTCTTCAGTGGGAGAAGTGCTGACCCAGACTTCCCTCTAATTCATCAAACCTTTTCTGAGCTTCTACTATGTGCCATCCACATGCTATACTAGGATGCAGTGACAATGGGGTGACCAAGATCCTCTTCCTAAAGGAGAATGTTTCTAGTCTATGGATAGAGCATGTTGCGTGTGAGAACCATAGGCCATCCTCAGTGATCATGAGTGTCTTCCCTGTATGAAGTATAAGGAGATCTAGGAGATAACAATGTCTGTCCTTCAGGAATCTGTTTTCAGCTTGGGGAGATGGGCTTAACATCCATTCACTAAAACAGTATTTATCAAGTACGTGCTATATTCAAGAGTATACACATGGGGGGCTGGAGTGGTGGCTCAGTGGTTACTGTGCTTGCCTGGCATGCATGAGGATGTGGATTCGAACCCCAGCACCATGTACACAATGAAGTATCAAAGCAACAAAAAGCCACATGGAGGGCTGGAGCGGTGGCTCGGCGGTTTCGGCGCTTGCCTGGCAAGCACAAGGACCTGGGTTCAAACCCCAGCACCACATACACAACTAAGTGTTGGAGCAACTAAGGCCATGTGAAAAACTAAATAAAGTTGTTTCTCTCTTTCTCTGTCTCTCTCGCTGTCCCTCTCTCTTTAAAAAAAAAAAAAAAAAAAAGAATGTACACATGGGTGCTGGAGCAGTAGCTTAACAGTTGGAGTGCTCACCTGGAATGCGCAAGGACCTGGGTTCAAACCCCAGCACTGCATATACAACTAAGTGTCAGGGAAGCAAAGGACAGATGAAGAAAAATAAATAAAATTGATTCTCTCTCTCATTCTATCCCTATACCCATGATAAAATCTGAGAAGATACAAGACTATGTAAGAGGAAATATCAGCTAACTTGATATAAACTAGACATTACTAAAACACGAAGAGAAAAAGGGAGATCATAAAATCAGGCTGTGTGAGTCAAAGTGTTTATGTAAAATGTAAATAAAAGGAAGACACAATGAAGTCTTATAATCACATAGAAGAAATAGTACATGCCTTGGAGTTGAAGAAGTAACTCAGACATTGACCACTTGTGTGACTTTAAACAAATCACATAACCTAAGTCTTGATTTCTTCATTTACTAAATAGGAATAACAATATGGTAGCCTAATACGGTTCTTGTGAGGAAAATAGTTGTAAAGTAGCTGGCACACAATAAGTGTTCAATAAATGTGAACCATTGTCTTCTTACCACTCTAAGCAGGAGATATTTAGTTATCTGTATATTAAAGAAAGACTTCTGGTCTTGGGATTGTAGCCTTTAGGACTCACCCATGACCCTCCACTAAGTTTGAAATGGGGCCCCTGCCATTCTGCAGCATTGAAGTTACATGTGATTCTAGCCAAAGTTAGGATGGCATCGAGAAGAGGAAGTGGTACACTAATAAATTTATTATTGAGTCCTTGCAACATGCAAGGCAGTAGGCTCAGCTCTTTACAGATATTTTTTAAGAGAGAGGAAGAGAATGAAACAAAGAGTCAGTTTTACTTATTTTTCCATCTGCTTTTTGTTATTCCAATACTTGGTTATGTATATGACACTGAGGTTTGAACCTGGATCCTCGCACATGCCAGGCACATAATCTATCATTGAGCCACCTCTCCAGCCCTTTTACAGACATTTTTAAATATAACAGCTTTGTTAAGATTTAATTCACATACTCTACAATTCACCATGAAAAGTATATGGTTCACTGGTTTCTAGTATATTCACAAGAGTTGTGCAGCCGAGACCACAATCAATTTTAGTCCCTTTTCATTGCCTCACAATGAAACCTTGTATATATTATAAGTCATTCTCTATTTCCTCTCAACTACCCCAACCTCTAGCAACCAGTAATCTACTTTCTGTCTCTATAGATTTGCCTCAATTGGATATGAATGGAATAATATAACATATTGTCTTTTATGAATGACTTCCTTCAACTTGCATAATGTTTCGTCTGTGTTGTAGCATATATCAGCATTTCATTCCTTTTCATGGCTAAATAATATTCTGCTGTGTGGTTATACCACATCTTATTTATCAGTTGAGAGACATTTGGGTTGTTTCTGCTTTTTGCTATTATAAATAATGCTTCAAGAAAATTTGTATAAGGTTTTTGTATGGACGTAATGTTTTCAGTTTTGAGTATAATTAGGAGTAAAATTTCTGGGTAATATAATAATTCTATGTTTTTAACCTTTTGAGATTGTGCCAGACTGTTTTCCAAAGCATCAGTACCATTTAACATACTCACCTTTATGTGTGAGGGTTCCAGTTTCTCTGTGTCCTCACCAATACTTATTATTTCCTGTCCCTTTGATTATCATCATCCCAGTGAGTATGAAGTGGAATCTCACTGTGGTTTTCATTTGCATGTCCCTAAAGGCCAGTGATGTTAAGCTTTTCCTTTGCTTTTTGGCTGCTTAAATAACTTATTAGGAGAAATGTCTATTTTGATCCTTTGTCCATTTTAAAATTGGGTTTCCTGTAGAATCTTGTGAGGTAGAAAATATTATCTCAGTTTTACAAATGAAGAAACTGAATCACAGAGATGTTAAATATTCTGACCAAAATCACAGTGAGTTTTGCTTCCCTAAACAGACTATTTCCAATCCCAATTCCTTTCTTATACATGATATTGTCCACTGAGGATTCCTGGTAGGATCACCAGGGTCGTCTTATGGGGACTTTGACCATCAGGAAGGGAACGGAGAACAGAGCAGTAGAAAATCTGTTTGGGGAAATTTATCAGGGGCAGGTAAGAGAGGCCTATAGAAGTCAACAGAGGAGTATAGACAGATGTGTCGCAAGGTTCCAGGACAGGAGAAAACGTGTTAATTTTAAAATTGTCATTTCCTAGGTGCCAATTTATCCCTGTGCTCTTTACTATACAGCATTATCTCAAATTTTACCAACAAACCAATTGTTGTGCACCATTTTACCAATGAGAAGCTTATAGCCCAGGAAGATGAAGTAATTTTCCAGAGGAGGAAATTAGGATTAGGATTCAAGTCTCTCAGGCTCACAATGATGAATTCTTTCCTTTCAGAGATATTCTGTAAAAGACAGATTCCTTTTATATCAGTTGTAGGATTTACCAATTCTTCAGGACAGGATCCATTCTGTATCCCCCATGGCCCAGTCCATGGAAAGTACTTAAGGTTGTGGATGAATGAGGAGACAGACTTCAGTATGTGGTGGTATAGGACTTAATTCCAACTGGGATTTTTGAGAGAGAGGTGGTATGAGAGAGGTATTCTAAATATGGGGTTTGGGGAGAACATTCTGTTGCCCAGACATCCTTGGCCTCCCTAGAGCAGAACCTCACAGGATGGGTTTGGCTAGGTATGTGTGTTTCTGTTATTCACAAGAACATCACAACAGGAAAGACCCTCTGAAACCATCTAGGCTACTGGTTCTCAGAGTGCTCTCTGAACTGGGTGGCTCTGTTGTTGTTTTTTTCTACTCCTCTAACAGGGAATTAATATCCAGAATATATAAAGAACTCAAAAAGTTTAACACCAAAAACAAAACAACAGATGACCCAATTAATAAGTTCCATTGTGGGGTTTGAAATGCACATTCCTAGACCATGCCTGTTGACTCTGCTTGCCTGGAACAGAGACCCAATAATTGACATATTTGTACCAGTTACCCAGGTGATTCTAAAGCCTGAGAACCACTTTAAAGGAGCACTTTCCTACTTTAAAAATAAGAGCTTTGAGCCAAACATCAGGTTTGTGTAATGAAAGGGTCAGTCTTGAACTTCTCTAATCTCTTGGTCTGTTGTGCTTGGTGATCCAGAACTGCTCAGTTCATTTAAAAAAAAAAAAATATCTATAGCTTTTATTATCCTAAGTCCAAATCCCTGTCAGGATCAGGGCTCTACCTGCTTGGACAACCTCATCTTTACCCACCACGCCTCACCTACCTTAACGTGTTATTCTAGGGTCACTGAGGGACTTAAGAGTTTCTTGAATAGATCAGTAATACAGTTACTCTCTGGCCTTTGCGAATATCACTTCCTCTCCCCAAATGCCTATTTCCCCTCCTGGCCACATCTTTGCTCCCATCAGACATGTGGTCCATATCATAGCTCTGGCCGCATGGTAGGAGCTCAGTATTGGTGTGCTCATGGTTCATGTGAGTTCATCGCTGAAGCCGGATGAAATACTGAAGTGATGCTGTATGGAGTGCAGAAAATGCTATGAACTAGTCACTATCACCTATGCGGAACCTAAGATTTACTTAGGGAGTCAGAACAGAAGGGAAAAATCTAACATAAGAAAGTATCACAGGGCTGGAGCGGTGGGTCAGTAGTTAAGGTGCTTGCCTGGGATGCGTAAGGACCTGGGTTCGAACCCCAGCACCACATACACAACAAAGTATTGGGGCAACGAAGGCCACATGAAAAGCTGGGTGAAATTGATGCTCTCTTCCTCTCTCTCTCTCTCACTGTCCCTCCCTCTTTAAAATTTTTTTTAAAAAAATTGAAGAATCAAGAAAGAAGTATTACAGGTAGAGCTATAAGACAATAATTTTCCACTAAATGGTGACACACAGTCAGTCAACAACACAGTCGTTCAGAGCAGAGCTGAGAAGAGAGGGACTTCAGGGAGAGGCAAACTCGAATTGCGTGGTTTTGTTGTTTTTCCTACTCCTCTAACAGGATTAATATCCAGAATATATAAAGAACTCAAAAAAGTTTAACACCAAAAAAAAAAATGACTCAATTAATAAATGGGCAAAAGAACTAAACGGATATTTTCTCAAAAGAATAAACACAAATGGCCAAAAAAATATGGAAAAGTTTTCAACCTCCTTAGTGATTAGGGAAATACAAATCAAAACTACAAGGAAATACAGATCAAAAATACACTAAGATTTCATCTCACTCTAGTCAGAATGGCAATTGTCAAGAATAAAAATAATAGTAACTGCTGGCAAGGATATGGGCCAAAAGGCACACTCATACGATGTTGTATTGGATTTTTAAAATGAAGCAGGATTTGGAGGAGGAGGGCCTTCCAGGCTGTGGAAGGAAGTGAAGGGTCTTGGCCCCTCCAGGGACAGTCTCCCAGCACAGCTAGTCTCCCTCACCCCAAGTGCAAGAGGCAGAACTGACAGTTTCTTTTTTTTTTTTTTTTTTTTTTAAGAAAGAGGGACAGTGAGAGAGAGAGAAAGAGTGAAACAACTTTATTTAGTTTTTCACATGGCCTTAGTTGCTCCAACACTCAGTTGAGTACGTGGTGCTGGGGTTTGAACCCGGGTCCTCATGCTTGCAAGGCAAGCGCTGAAACCGCTGAGCCACCGCTCCAGCCCCAGAACTGACAGTTTCCACCGAGGTTAAATGGCTGTCACTCAGGCTGTAGTGGGGATTTAGTGAAACAATAGATTAAAAATACTTGTCACAAGAAGGCCCTGTTTCTCTCTAGAAGTGTGAATTCCCAGAAGAAAATTAATTAATATATACTTTATGCTGAAGCTCTGCACACACTCTGGTTTGAATGGTGGTAGGAAGGATGAAAATGATGAGATCATTCACTTATCCAAGTTGGGGAATCCGTGGCCTCTCTGGTTTGAGACACCACCACATGCTCCCTCCACACACACTGCAGCTGGACTCCTGAGCAGTGTCAGAAGGGTTAAGTGCTCTAATTCTGTCTGTCCTGGTAGTGACACCTCAGCCTCGTCCTTTTTTGTCTAGAGGCTTAGATCCTTGGTGGGAGGAACTAATTGAAAGTCCAGAGCCTTCTTTGTAGAGATTCTGGATTATTTTACCTAAACCCTGAGCATCAGGTCAGATAATTATCCTTGAGTTAGGCAAGGCTTGAACCTGTGGGCATTGGAAGGAGCTGTGTGGCGTGGAGACAGAGCAGAGCTCAGGCAGGCCACCTAACCTCTTTAAGCCTGTGTTTCCTCGTCTGTTCAATAAAGATAATAGTGCTTGACCTCTCTGTCCAAACTGGGTTGTCATGAGGGTGAGAAAATGAGCACCTTGAAGTGTTTTCCAAGCCGTAAAATGCTGTACAAATGTAAGGGTTAGTCTTGTATTTGTCTTACTCGTCAGAGAGGTCCATTCTCATGGAGACGTGCTCTTGTCTTTGAAGGCAGGGGCACTGCTGGACACTCTGTAACCCTAGAGTGGCTGATTGGAGGCTGAGCCTGAGGGAGAGAGGGACTCATAGCTCAGCTTGCCTTGCCCCTACGCAGGCGAGCAGTAAATAAAGGTTTTATTATCTGGAGACCACTCATCTTGCCTCTTATGCCTTTTCTCAAAATCTACCCTAATAGACCTAGCAGTGAGAGGTCACAGGAGCCAAGGCTGGTTCATACCAGTGTCCCTAGTGTCTAACCCAAGGGAGAAAGCAGTATTAATAAATGTTTATTGTAATGTTTTTTAAAAACCTGCTATCAGATTTCTCATAAAGTGTATTCACTAGTTCTAAAATTATTGCTCATCACATCCATTTTACAGATAGAAGAACTTAATAAATGGCAAAGTTAAGATTCAGACTCTGTGACAACTTTACCTTATGAAAACATTTCTCATGAAGGGAAGCACTATTTTGTTGTTGTTGTTGTTCTGTTTTTTGTGGGTTTTGTTTTGTTTGTATGTTTGTGGTTTGAAAGGTGCTGGGGAGTGTCCAGGGCTACATTAAGGGACTCCACCTCTTTGACTCCTTGGCCCCATGAATCCAAGAGCAAACATTGACATAGACCTGCCACAAGTTCCCAGACTGACCCTGGCCGTGACACCTAGGCATTGAGAAGTGATGCAGAGTGATGCCTGACACCCCTCCTGTGGTCACAGGAGTGTAAGACCCCTGACAGACAGTAATGGCAGGCTGGGGAGGGAAGGCAGGAGCCTGAGCTTGTCTCCTCCTGGGCTGGAGACAGGCTGGTAGATGTCTTTGTTGGGAAGGGGACGGTTCACTGGCTAAGGACCAGCTGTAACCATGGCTTAAGAAAACCACCTTGGTGGCCAGCTGCTGGGACAGGCTTGGGTGAATCCCTTAAGCTGCTATGCATTTGCTTACTCTTCCTCAGTGATGGTGGAGTAATTGCATTTGAGGTCATGCTGCTCCTCTCACCCATCCCCTTCCCACCTAAAGCCACCTTTTGTGGCTTGAGAAGAGTGTAAGATCTAATGAGGAGGAGCTTCAGCTAGTTATGATCTAGGACAGGACTGCTAACTCTGGGTGATGTGAGAAGGAGCTTAATGCTAAGAGTACAAAATGGGCCGCTACCACTGATCATGTCATCTTTCTGAACATCAGTGTCCTCCTGTATAAAATGGGAGCATAAACTTGCACTTCACAGGGTTATTCTGAAATAAGAAAAGGAAAAATAATTGCTTTACAGATTCTAATGCATTATTCAGTACCAAAGAATGTTCTGGAGAATACCAGTACTGCAGAATTTTATCAAGAGTTTGGTGAAAAGCCATCAAACAAGAAACTGCTGACCATACCAAATGAAGCAGATGGTTCTGACCTCAGACCTACATTCTCATGTTCCCTGTACCTTTCTGAGAGGAAGAGTGTGTATTCAGGATTCCTCAAATGAAACCTTTTTTTTTTCATAGAGAAATATATATATATTTGGAGGCTCCAGATTAGATAGAAAGAATAATAGCTAACATTCATTGAGAAATACTCTATGTCAGACACCTTACCAGATCCTTTATTCAGTCTATTAATCCTTACAATGCTCAGCGAATGAGTTTTTGTTACTCTATCCAAACAGTTGTATCTATCCAAACAGTTAAAGGAACTTAAAAAAAAAAAAAAAAAAGGAACTTGGCAAGATATTATACAGTCAGTAAATTCAGACAAGGGTTCTGTCTCCAGAGCTCACTTATTTGATAGCCACATTCTGTTGCTTCCATTAAATACTTGTGGGCTGGTATTATTGTTTTTTCAAAAGTAATTTACATATTGTCTATGTATGTTATCCCTTCTCCAAAGTGCTTGGGAGTGTTTAAGATTGGAGGTTTTTTGTTACTGTTTGTGTTTGTTTTTGTTTTGTTTGTTTTTTAATTTTGGAACATTTGCCTAGATTTTATTAGCTGAGCATCCCTAATCCAAATATCTGAAATCTGAATACTCCACAATCAGAATTAAAAAAAAAAAAAGAGGACAGTGAGAGAGAGAGAGAGAGAGAGAGAATCAATTTTTATTTAGTTTTTCACGTAGCTTTCTTTGCTCTAAGACTTTGTTGTGTATATGGTGCTGGGCTTCGAACCCACATACCCGAGCATGCCAGGCAACCACCATAACCGCTGAGCCACTGCTCCAGCCCCACAATCGGAAATTTTTTGAGCATCACATTGGCACACAAAAAGACTTATGATTTTAGAGCGTTTTAGATTTCTGGTTTCCAGATTAGGGATACTCAACATGTGTTTATTTCTTAGTTCAACACGTGTTTATCAAACAGTGTTTAAGGCCAGACACAGCTGGGCTCTGGGCAAAACTGTAGAGAAGGTAGTTACACTGCCTGTTCTCACTAGGCATTTGTTGTAGCAGGGGAATAGTCACATAAGCAAGTAGAGTGTAATAAACACTGTCATTGAGAGATGCCACTGTGCTGGAGAAGCTCTTAAGAGCAGTAAGTACCTCAAACTTAGGAGAAACCACTGGGGGAAGTCATTTGTAACTAGAGATCTGAAAATGAATTAGAGTTAACCAACTAAAGGTTTGAGACAATGTTCTAGGTGGTAGAATAGTCTTGTCAAAAACTAAGAGGTAGGGCTGGAGCGGTGGCTCAGCAGTTGGAGCGCTTGCCTGGCATGTTCAGGGACCCAACTTCAAACCCCAGCGCCACATACACAACTAGGTGTGAGAGAAACAAAGGCCAGATTTTTTTTTTTTTTTAAGGGCTAAGGCCTGAACTCGGGCCCTTGCTGCGTGCTAGGCAAGCGGTCTGCCACTCAGCTAAATCCCCAACCCCAAAGGTCAGATGTAAAACTGAATACAGTTGATTCTCTCTTCCTCTCTCGCTCTGTCCCCTACTTAAAAAAAAAAAACTAAGAGACAAGAAAGAGCATTAAGAAAGGGATGGTAAAAGATGAGTCCACAGAAGTGAGCAGGAGTCCTTTTCAAGAGCCTTACTTATTAGCTTGGCTATGACATTGATACTCTGCTGCTGTTTGAACCAAAGCAGGCCCAACTCTGTTCTTCAGGGTCATCCACTTTTTATGGTAAGCATCCTCTGTCATTGAATTTGTGAAATGTGTTATAAATATGCTCAGTGGTCTGATTCTTGCATTGGGCAGCTAACTTCTGAAAGTCAGAAAATGTGTTTTTCTCTCTTGTGTCTCCAGAAACCACCACCATGCATTGGTGGTCATTAAATGTTGTTTGTTGAATGAATGATGGGTTTTCTCTGTAAAATGGATGACACCCTTCTTGCTTTCTTGAGCCAACTATCACTCTGCCTCAGGTTCATCATTATATCCAGCAGTTAATGTCCTGTGTGGCAATTCAGTGATGCCCTTAGGGCCTTTAGAGGTGCTGTGCTCTGAATTCCTTTTGCAGCTTTTCATTGTCCTATTCTTTTCTCTCCCTGCCTGGCCATTGCTTGATTGTAATCAATCTGTTTGATTCTAAAGCATCCTCACCAGCCTTCTTATTTCCTTCTCCTAATCTGCAGTGGGCTAGAAACAAGATCACCTCGCATGATTTGATAAAACTGTTTGTGACTAGGAGTTAGTAATCTCTGACTAAGGACCTAAAGGGCTATTATGGGGAAAGGGTAGATACCATTGCATGTGGGACTTGATTGTTAGCTGCTCAGAGGATTGCTTACTTCCTGTTCTTCCTGCCCCAGGAAAGGTCAGCTAACACCCAGGGTTAGAAGTGAGAGATTAGCAACCTGGAGAGCCTCTGTCTAGAGGAGAACAGGTTGACCATTGATTCTGTAAACCACAGAGGGTGGTCTGGTCACCAACTCAGGCTCCCCCAGTTTTATTTTGGCCAAACATTCAAAGTGCTCCAACCCTAGGCCGTTTCTTGGTTAAGGGAAGGTCTGCAGAGAAAGTGTTTGAACTTTCCTGGAATGGAAAAGAAGAGGGAGTAAGAGCTAAGGCTGGGACCGGAAGATCTGGGATCTGCTGCTTTCTTTGGGCTCTGGACTCCTTCATTTGACAAAGGAGGGTGACAGCATAATATGATGGATAGAAGAGTGAGGACTCAGATGTGGGGTCTGATCCTCACTCAATCCCCTGTGCGCGCGCGCGCGTGTGTGTGTGTGTGTGTGTGTGTGTGTGTGTGGTTATTGTTGGGCTTTTTTTGTGTGTGTGGGTATCACTATTTGCCCAGGCTGTTCTCAAACTCCTGGGCTCAAATGATCCTCCTGCCTCAGCTTGCTAAGTAGCTGGACTACAGATGTGTGCAACCTCTGAGCTTCAATTTCCTCATCTATAAAATCTATAAAATGGGAATAGTACCCACTGTGTTAGGTAGTTGTGAGAATTAAATAAGATTGTGTGACATAACCGTGCCTGGCACAGAGTATGGTATTAGGAAGAGTCTTTGGAACTTTTTTTTTTTTTTAAAGAGAGGATGACAGTGAGAGAGAGAGACAGAGATAGAATCAATTTTTTATTTAGTTTTTCACATGACTTTCGTTGCTCTGACACTTAGTTGTGTACGTGGGTGCTGGGGTTTGAACCTGTGTACTCACACATGCCAGGGAAACGCTGTAACCACCAGAGCACCACTCCAGCCCCATAGAAATTTATTCTTTTTTTTTTTTCTTTAGGGCTGAGGACTGAACTTGAGGCCTTGTGCGTGTTAGGCAAGTGCTCTGCCACTGAGCTAAATCCCTAACCCCGGAACTTTTAAATAATATGTTCAATATTGCAGAAGGGAAAATGCATAGACTTCATTCCAAGAGCACTCAGAAAAGAATGATTTAGAAATTATCTGGTGCTTTTGACTACCAAGGCAAGGGCACCTCTTGCCAGAATAAACCCCTTTATCCTATGAGAGGTGAGAGGAGCCTCCCTTTATAGGCCATATGCCATGAAGAAGGGGTGCAGGAGGCAGGACCCAGATTCCACCCCAAAAAACTCAACTCTGCAGGGAGCATATGACAATTACCCAGAGCTCTACATTGGGCATAGAGAAGCCCCATCACCTGGGCAGGACAGGTAGAGCTCTGTGAGGCCTTATTTCCCAAGAGATGGCACCAGAAGTGGGGTAACCGTTCAATTCTTTGTCTAGACTGGAACAATCCAGGACAACAGGCGTAAACCAGGACATTCCAGGTAAAGAGGGATATGTGTGGTCACCCAACCCAGGATTCCTGTAAAAGTAATGAACTTGTTTTAGGCTATTTTATATCAAATGAGAGAGACTCAGGAATATTACTCTCAGCTAATAAGAATTTTTTTTTCCCCAATCTGTCCTTTGTTTACTGGAGTTTGAGCCCAAGTCCTTGCACATGCCAGGCAAGCACTCCAACCACTAAGCCACAGCTCAGCCCTGCTGTTTGATTCTTTTTTTTTTTCTTTCTTTCTTTTTAAAGAGAGAAGGACAGTGAGGGAGACAGAGACAAAGAGAATCAATTTTTATTGATTTTTTTCACATGGCTTTCGTTGCTCTGTTGTGTATGTGGGTGCTAGGGTTTGAACGCATGTACTTGCGCATGCCAGGCAAGCGCTGTACCTGCTGAGCCATTGCTCTAGCCCTGATTTTTGATTCTTTGATCACACAAAATGCATATTCTTTTATCTTGCAAAAATGTTTACTGGGCATGGTGGCACTTGCATGTAATCTCAACTACTTAGGAAGAAGGGGCAAGAGAACCATAGGTTTGAGGCCAGCCTGACCAACTTAGCAAGACCCTGTCTCAAAAATCGGATCAAATCAAATCAAAAAAGAGCTGCAGATGTAGCTTAGTGATAGAGTACTTTCTGTCATAAGCTAGGACATACTGACACACAAGTTTACAGGTATTAAGGGTGAAAACACAGATTAAAACATGGCATACACAGTAAATTTCAATTTTGAAGAGGATATGTACATACATATAGTATGAAATCTGGAAGGACATATATAAAATATTAAATGTAGTTTCTCAAGTTGTTAAAATATTGATCCCTTTCTTCTTTATACTTTTATATACTTTCAAATTTTTGCTTGCTTTTGTAAATTAAGTTTTTAATTAAAATCACTTACTGGATTGTAAATACAACAGAGCCATGTGTTGCTCTTCTACTAAGAATAGCCCTACCTGAACCTTCTTTTTTCACCTGGATAGCTCCTCCTCATCCTTCCAAACTCTATCTCCTGGGATCCTCTCTTCATGCCCAAGCTGATCTCAGCTCCACCTGGCTTTCTGTATCCTCCCATTTTGCCTCTAGCATAATATTTATTTCAAAGAGTACTCTCAACTTGTCTGTCTGCCTCATTGATTAAGTCAGGGACCATAGCTAATTCATTTCATGTCCCCAAGATGTATCCTCACACATATTAATGTCAGTAAACATTGTTGAACTAAGCAGCCTCTGTTTTACCTCCTCTTGCCCATCACAGATGGTCAGGCACACAGTGCAGCTACCATTTAACATTTAGTAAATAAATAGGTAGATGAGTGAGTGAATGACAAGAGACAGCAGATTAAAGTGATGGCTCAAGCATTTGTTGCTGATGGAAGGGTTTATGTTGCTCTCCCCACAGTCCTGGTCACACGGGAGGATGACTTCAACAATCGGCTGAACAACCGTGCCAGCTTCAAGGGCTGTACAGCCCTGCACTATGCTGTCCTTGCTGATGACTACCGCACCGTCAAGGAACTGCTTGATGGAGGTGAGAGCGTAGTGGAGGAGGGGCAGGCTTGGGTTAGTAGTGGGGAGAATCTTTGGCAGGTCCTCTACTCTAGAAATGCCACGTTTGCCCAGCACCCCTGTTATTCTCCCTGACCTAGAAATGCCTCAAGGGTGGCTGCACTTCCTGAGAGTGACAGAATACATCTATGATATCCCCTCCTGTGGCTGGTGTGTGTTCTTTGCCCATATGTGTGTGTGATGCTCCATGCCACCCTGTCTGTCTGCATAAACTGAGAGTTTTCTTGATTGTTACTCTCCCCAAAGATGTCCTCTCAGGAGCCAGAGGTTGTAGCTGATCTTAGTATGATCAAGTCCCTGGGTTCAATCTTCAGCTCTCTTGCCCTCTCTTTCCCTATTACCTCCAGAGCAGGGCCAGAGAAACAAGAGAAGGTCTTTTCAAATCCATACTAACCTGGTCACAAAAATGTCCTCTTTGATCCCGTTCCCACCCGGGTCTCATTTGGGTCTTTCCATTACTCTGAGTCATGGTGCCCTATTATTTTCCATCATTGCATGCATCACAGTCTGAGATTGTTTTCATTTATTCAGTAACCTTCTCCTTAACTTGACTCTATACTCCTTGAAGGCAGGAACCATGGCAGAGTTTAAGTGTACCCAATACCTGGCATAATGCTTGGCACATAGTAAGTATTCAATAAATACTTGACAAATGATGGATAAACCCTCCCTTTTGAGAACATTAGTTTAATTGGAAGAACAGTGTTGTCATCCCTAGACTCAGGCTGGGCTGGTCCTATCCAACACTGATTGTTACCTGCCAGATGCCTCCCAAGAAGTTATTTTCCTTCCTGCTTCTCCTTATCCCAGTCCAGTCTGGCAAGAAGCATCTTGCTAGCATATAAGGGGCCCAGGCCCCTGAGTGAGTACATGGCACAGGACCACCTATTCACACCCTCCCTGCTACTTCTTGAGGGTGGACCCTAGGTTCCTCCTTGTCAGGGATCATTCTGCCTGGAATCTGAGAGCTCAGAGGGTCTTTTGAGGTGCTGCTGTAGGCCACTCTGATGGTTCCCATCCTTCCTCCCTGCAGAAACTTCCCCAACAGGTGAATGGCTGGCATTCCCTTGAGTTCTGTGAGGGACTGAAGGATCATGCTTCTTCTCCAGGTAGAACATTCCATTTTACTTCATATCTGACTGGTTAAAACATCTTTTTAATGAGCTGAGATCCTCTTTGTAACTTCTGCCAGCTGTTACCTACTACCCAATCACTTTTTTAAAAAAAATCAGCCTTCACAGAAGATTCTTTCCTTCCAGAGCCTTTGCCTGGCAGGCCCAATTACCCAGGTCATCATCTAACCCTTGCAATGTTCTTGCACTTGAGGGACTTCCCAGGAATCCCCAGTCTTGCCATCTCCCATCAGCCACAGCTGCACTGCCTTCACACCTAGACCTGGCCCCTAACCATGACCTCCAAGGGACCTACCCCAGAACATGCCTTGGCCTAAGGCATGTAACTGTAAAGGGCGGAGATGCTCCTGGATATGGTGACAGTGCCTATGATGACTGATACTTCAAGGACAAGGACTCATTGCTCTCGGAAACAGGCCTAGAAAATGTGCCATGTCTTTGGAAAGCTTTCTGTTAAGTCATTTATAGCTAAGAATTGGAATATGCACCATGGGGTTTCTGTCTACTGTGCCTTAAAATCAATCAATACTCCCAACCATTGTCTTATGGTTTATGTCCCCACTTCTCCAACCCCCAGGTGGACAAAGTTACCTCTACAAGGATCCCCTTGCACTTGCCTTCCAGATCGAACACCTTTGAAATGAGGAGATGACGGCCTTTTATGAAGCTCTCTCCACCCTCATCCCCCCAGGCCAAGGCTGGCCCTTTGAGTCGTTCCAGGGGCTTGGTTCCTGCCTGGTGACTTGGAACAGATGCCCTGAGCCCCCACCTTTATATCTCTCCCACCTGCCTTGTTAGCCAGCATCCATTTATACCCCCTGTTGTAGCTCCCCAGCCTCAAGGCCCAAAACCATTAACCCACTTATTTCAACCTCACAGACCTAAACAAGTCCTGGTTGCTCAGGGCCTGCAGGCCTGCCAACTTCTGGCCTCCCTCCCCTCCTTGAACTCCCTTAGTCTGCCTGTGTGTGTGACCAGCCAACCGAGAGGCAGGATCCTGCTGTCTTGTCCTAGGGCTGTTGCCAGTAACATTTCCAAAGTCTTTTGACCTCGACTGACCTTTTGCAAAGGATCTGCCTTCCTGCCCATCAACTCTCTTAGCCTGCTCTTGCCACCAGCTTTGTTGCAGCAATTTGCAGGGAGATTCTCTCTGTAAGATAGATCCAAGCAGGCTTAGACTAGGGATCAGCTGTGCATATGAGCGCCACATAGACCCCTTTTGCAAATTGCTTAGTCCACAGGGACTTGGGTTCCCCAAAACATAGAGGGGGCAGCTGCTCCTTCTGTCTGGCCAGAAGTCTGTCCTGGGAGGAAGCTAAAATGGCAATATCAAACTGATAATATGGATGCCCTCCAGCCCATTAGGCAATAGAGTAATCAAAAGGGCACTTTAGGCTTCAGTCAGGCCAACCCGAGTTTGAATCCAGTTCTGCACTTAGGGTTGCCTAGGAATAGGATATGTTGCCTTAACTCTGAAAACCAAGGTTTTCTTACATGTTAAATGACACCTAATCACAGAAATAATGTGAAAATTAATAACAACATCTGTAAAAGCCCCTGGCCAGCACATCGGAGGTATTCCATGATAAGTCAGATCATTATGACTTGGCTGTAGAAATCACTCTCATCCTGGCAGCTACAATCCCATTCCTCTTAATTCTGTTTCTGTCTGCATCATTCCCACCCTGGCTAAAGTGGATCATGTTCCCTTTCTTCTCATCTGAATCCTCAGGCTTTGGGTCCTCCCTCTTAAGGAAGCCTTTCTTGGGGGTCTATTCTACTCTGCTACTTCCTCCTCTGAACTCATACTAGCAGATTGCTCAGGTCACTTCATCTTCCCCTGAAGATGGACCTTGTAACATAGTGAAAAGGGTACAAACTTTGGAGTCAGGCAGACCAGACTCTAAATAAGTCCTGTTATGTGATTCTGAACAAGCCATTTGCCATCTCTGAGACCCAGGAAGACCTCAGAGCATCCCAAGATGGATCAAGCAAACTATCACTGACCCTGAGAGACTCTTAGATTGCCCAAGGAGACAGATGTAGAAACAGGCCATGACAGTGGGGGTAGGTGGTCTGGCAGGAAGCCGGACAAGAAAATCCTTCTTCAGCCTAGTGAGTGAGGGAGGCAGTCAGTTACAAAAAGTTTCCCAGAGGAGTGGGTACTTCAGTCTTATCAGGAAAGGCAATGGGAGTTTGCCAGAGTTCTCTGGAAGGGTTTTGAATTAATCATTGCCACTCTTCACTACCCTCCACAGGCCCTGTGTTTTCATCTGTGAAGACACTGCCTCTGCCTATGTTGTTGGCTTATGAGCAGGAAGGTTCTGCCTCAGCATCTGAATGCAAATACAAGAAACAGTGGGAGGGAGAAAGGAAAGGAGAGACATGATGCCTGCAAAGAGGAAAAATGGGGCAGGTGACTGGAACCTCCTACCTCAAGTTTCTGAGGTGACTCAGCACAATATTCCCAAGGCTGTTAAGGTACATCAGCGACCATTTCACCTCAGGGATGTGATGTTTCTGTCTCCTTTGCTACATTCCCCTATACATTATTTAGTACATTTTTGGATGTACTGATAAATCTCCAAGGGTAGTAGATTTTCTGTTGAGAGATACCTTTGTTTCCTGGCCCACCCACTTGCAATGTCCTATGGATCTGGATTTTTAGAGCCTCCCATATGAGCGCCCTCTTTCTAACTATTGCTCCTCTTCTGATAGTCCAGGGCCACTTCCTTTTCAGCCATCAGTGCCCCTCACTTCAGAAACTCTCAGACTTTGTGAAACTTAATGCTAATTTCTCAGGGCCTCCCTTAGTGTGTGTGGGGTGTGTGTGTGTGTGTGTGTGTGTGTGTGTGTGTTTAAAGAGGGACAGAGAAAGAGAATCAATTTTATTTAGTTTTTCAAGTGGCCTTCGTTGCTCTGACACTCCGTTGAATATGTGGTGCTGGGGTTCAAACCAGTGTACTCATGCATGCCAGGCAAGCGCCTTAGTCGCCGAGTCACCGCTCCAGCCCCACTCAGTCTCTTTTCTACCTACCACTTTCTTTTTTTAATGTTTTGTTGGCTAACAGTAGTTATATAGACTAGTAGATTTCATTGTGGTGTATGTGTACATGCATATACTGTAATCTGATCAATTCACTCCCAGTACCTGCCCTCCTCCCTCCCCCTGATCTCCTCTTTCTATCCTAATGGTCTCCCTTCTATTTTCATGAGATTCTTTTGTTTCCTCTTTTCTCTCTGGCTTCCACATAGCTCGTGTTGACCCCTCCTCTGAGTGCTTGACTCTGCTGCCAATGTTAACTAGCCAATAGTGCCGCGCCGTCTGGTCCCCCATCGTCTGCCTCCGATGTGGCCTTTCCAGTGCTGACACCCTCCCTGTAGCAGCCTGCTGACTTAATGTCAGGACCCAGAACGTGGAGTCCAGTTTCTTGTTCCACTTCACTGTCTGCCCATCTGTCCACACTGCCAGATGTTGTGCTGTCAACTCTTTGCCTCAGGCTGTCCTCTGTTGAAACTTCACACTCTGATTCTTGCCAGCAATGCAGAGAATGGGAGTGAACACTTGGCTAAGGATTAGAAGCTCTGGCTATGCCACCAGCAAATAATCCTCCTTTAGGCAAATCCTTTCTCCTGGTAAAATAGAGAAGTTAGGGTAGCTGATCTCAAGGACCCCTTCCAGCCCCAGGGTCCTATTGTAGCCCCTAAGCAAGTCTTTTCCAACATTTATCAGATACTTGCTGAGCATCTCTTCTGTTACAGGCCCTGCCCTAGGCAATAGGGAAATAAACAGGATCCAAACATGACCTTTGCCCTTAAGGAACTCATAGTTCAGTGAGAAGGCCGACATTTTAAGAAAGAGTTGTTATCTGGTGTGTTAATGGAGATCTATAGAAGATGCTGTGAGATCACAAAGAAAAGACTAAATCTCTGGAAAGGGTGGGGAAAGTCCCTTGTAGATGGAGTCAGTGTTGTGTGCACTTAGTCTAAAAGATGGATGCAAGTTTTCCTAGTGGCTGAGGGAGAAGGGCAGAGAGGACAGCATGTTCAAAGGTATGGAGTAAGAGGCTGGCTTCAGTACAGTGCAGGTAGTTCAGAAGAACTGGATCTATAGAGTATGTGTGGAAGGATCAGAAGGCAAGAATGGAAAGCAGGAATTGGTTAGGAAGGTTCATAATGCAAGCTGTGCTAACGAAATTAGACTTTATCCTCTAATGGGAAACCATTACAATTTAGAGGAAGAACAGAGCAGACCTTATGTTTAATGTGAAAGATATTTAGAAGTTTCCAGAAATGTTTATCAGTAGCTGAATGTATAAATTATGGAATATTCACACAGTAGAATAATACACAGTAATGGGAATGAATGAACTCTTATTGCTTTATACAACACGAATGCATCTCACAAACCATATATTCTAGTCCCAAGCCAGACGTAGAGGAATGCTTAACTGTATGTCTGCATTTAAAATTCAAAATAGACAAAACTAGTCAGTAGAATAAAAAGTCAGGTTAGTGTTTAACTAGAGGGGGTTGGGTATTGACTGGGAGAGAGCAGGGTGGGGAGGGGGCTTCTGAAGTGTTGTAATGATATCTGGTGGGTCCACCTTGTGAAAAATTATTCAGCTGTACTCTTGCATGATTTTTGTTCTTTTCTGTATAGGTTATACTTCCTACTTCCTTCTCTCCTTCCCTCCTTGTTTAAGATTCTGTGGTCCAATGTTATAGCTACTCCTCCTTGTTTCTTTTCCTCTTCTTTGTACTCTCCTGATAGATGGTAACTAGTTAAACCAGTTTTTCTCATTATTTCTTGCTATATCTGAAGAACTGAATATTACTAGAGAAAAATCTCACAACCACACTAACTTGACTCACTTCATTCACATTGTGACCACAAGACTCAAACACAATGCTGCCAACCATGCTACTGCACTTCATGAGCAAAATTACTTTCTTATTCTGTACCAAGACAGCTTTTCTATACCTTCTCCTCAAATCTCCAACACCTGCTGCTTCCCCAACTCCCAACCTGACCATCTCATATTTCCTCAAGAAATTATATTGCAGTCAGAAGAGAACTGCCTCTTCTTCCCACCACCCTCTCCACTAGCCTACATGCATCTGGATCCCCCTCCCTACCTCTTGACAGTGGAAGAAGTTTCAAACACTGCTCTGGGCCCTCTTTCCCTTTCTCAGGGACTTTACTCCTCCACTTAGCATGCCTCTCCGGCTTCATCTATTTTCCCCTCCCTAGTGGCATCAACATTAAAAAAAAAAAAAAGCCCTAATCTCATCCATCTTGAGAAATAAAGCAAACCAAAAATTTCCCTTGACCCTAATATCTACCTCCAGCTCTCACCTCATTTTTCTCATTTTTCTCCATCTATTAATAATTAAAATCCTCAAAGGAATGATTGATATTCACTCAGTTCCTCAACTCTTATCCTTTCTTGGCCTAAATGATACCATCATCTACCTAGTTTTTCAGGCCCAGAATCTCAAGAGTCATCCTTAAGTTCTTTTTTTTTTTTCTCTTACACTCCATATCAAGTCCTTCAGTAAGTCCTGTCAGTTGTCCCTCTGAATTACATCTTGAATTCACACAGTTTTTGCCATTTCCATCACTTTTAACTCTAGTTCAGGGTCCCTTCATCTCTCCTGGACTATCACCGCAGTTCACAGTTTCCACTCTTCTTCCTCTGAATCCATTCTCCAAATAATAACCAGAGTGATCTTTCTGAAACATAAATCATGTCATTCTCCTACTTAAACCAACCTTTGGCTTGCCATTGAAACCACAATGAAATCCAGCCTTTTTACCAGAGCCTAGAAGGCCCTAGATCTCTATACCTTCATCCCCATCCTTCTCCCACCTAGTCACTCTTCTCCAGGAACACCAGCACTCCTTTGACCCTCAGACATACCAGGCTTCTTCCTCAGGGCTTTTGCACCTGCCTCTCCTAGAGATTGGAACACTCCATCTGAAGGGTGGCCACCTCATCATTCAGGTCTCAACTCAAGGGTCCCTTCCTCAAAGAGACCTTCCCTGACCACTTATAAGTCTCTAAAACAATCATGTGTTCACATCTTTATCATCAGTCTCTCTTCCACTAGTGGGTAAGGTCTTATAGTCACAGAAACATTGTCTCTTTATCTTGCTACTGTATCCATAGCTCTTAGAAAAACAAAAATTCACAGCCAGCATCTGGCAGGTGACTAATACATGGTTGTCAATTGGCTAAGGAATCTTGGAATACTCTTGTCAAGATAGATAGCCAGCAGTTGGACTAATGGGTCTGTAAGGCTGAGGAGAGAAAGGACTGACTTAAACATGAAAATTTGAGAGTTGTCAGTCTCTTGGTGATGACTGAAACTGAATGAGTCTGAGAGTTGTTCATGGAAGGTTATAGAGCTAAAGAGACCTGAAGGCATGACTAAGAGAACCTGCCTTTCAGATGTGAGTGGAAGAAAAGGTGCCATGCACAGTTCCAGGCCACTGAGAGGGAGGAGAAGTAGAAGGGGGTGCGGCAGATGGGTTGCTCTAAGGCAGTGCTTCTCACACTATCTATGAAAGACCCATATCTTTTTTGTTGGTGGTGGTGGTAGTAGTGTTTGAATTTGCATTCTCACATTAGTACTTCTGTATTATATTTGTATTTTTACAATGAAAATGAATTATTAGAAAAATACATAAAAAGCACACAAAATACAAATTGGTCAAGAGATTCCAAAGACACAAAAGTACTCTGACAAGTCATAAAAGTTTCCAGGCACTCTTGGTTTCTTATTTATCTCATCAAGGACTGGTAACAGAGTTCACAAAGTAATACTAGGTCACAGACCCCTAGTTCACATTAAGCATCACTGTTCTACTGATACTGCTGGGCAGAGGGGAGCCAAATGAGCAGAGTGTAGCCTCTGCCCTCCAGGAGCTTAAAGTTCAGTGAGGTACATAGTCCGGGGCACACGTAGTTGTACTGTATAGCAGAAGAGTCAAAGACTTAGGCCTCAGGGATTGTGGTCCACCCTGGCTCTACCACCATCTCACCCCTGTAGATCTCAACCCCTCTTTTGCTTTACTTTTTCATCTATAAAATGAAGAGATCATGTCAGATGATTGAATGTTAAAAGATTTCTTTAGCTGTTGTCTGGGGGTAAAGCTGGAGAGGGATTATTGTTAGTGGACACAAGGTTTCTATTGGAGATGATAAGAGTATTCTAACAGTGGATTGTGGTGATGGTGCCAGATATAGGGGTGCAAGCCTGTAATCCCAGTGACTCAGGAGACTGAGACAGGAACCTCCCCTTGCAAGATCAATGCCAGCCTTGCCAACTTAGCAAGACCCTGTCTCAAAATATAAAATAAAAGGAACTGGGATGTAGCTCAGTGGTAAAGCGCCCCTGGGTTTGATTTCTAGTACAAAAAAAAAAAAAAAAGATTGTGGTGATGGCTTCGTAGTGCTATATGTATACTAAAAAAACAAAACAAAAAAAAAACATTCAGTTGTGTGTTCCAAATGGGCAGACCTTATGGTATATAAATTATATCAGTTAAGTTGTTGAAAAAGAAAAGAAAATCCTCCATTCTACTAAAAACCAGAAAATATTGACTTGGGTGGGTGAACTGACTGAGAGCAGGTCAGAAAGTCAGGGAGACCTGATCGCCCCTGCAGCTAGTATGGTAGTAAGATGAGCCCCTGTTGTATATATAAGTGACCTTTTATAGGAAGCTATTAAAAACTTACCTGTAAACTATTTCTTGCCCCTGACTGATCTTTAAATTGATTTTCTGTTACTATTTTAACAAATATTCATCGAATTCCCCACCCTTGCTAAGCTTAAAGTCTGGCAGCATAGAGATATTAGGTAAATAATGAAAATTACTGGTTGTTATTGTTGGCTAATAATGTAAATACTACTAAAGAAAAACAGAGGGTACTATAAGAACATTACGGGAACCTAACCTAATCTAAAGTGGGTGAGGGACATCTTCTCTAAGCAAATGGCATTTACATTAAGTCTAGATATGCAGATGTTAGCCCATCCCTTAGCTTGAGATGATCCTGTGGAGAGGGATGACCATTAGTCACCCAAAGGGATTCAGCAGCCCATCTGGGGGCATTCTGGGGAATGGAGATGTTCTGTGTTGTTATAATTATAGTCCATGTGGTAGATCAGACATAAAAGGGGCCCTCGGCATCTATGAGTTTAACCCTTGGCCCTTCACTGAATACAAAACGAGCAACTTCCTTGCTCATCCCACAGGAAAAGGAATGTCTGTATCCCAGCTCCTGTGGACATAAAGACATCATTGCACAGTTGAGCTAGAGATGAGAGCCTGGTCGCCAGAGCCCATGCTCTCCAGAGCCATCTGCCATCTGGGCACCCGCATTTCATCAAGACTTTAATCGGCTCCAAGCAGTCTTCAGATGAGCCTGGCTGGTATCCGGCATGAGCTCATCACCGCCAATGGTGGCAGCTGGAAACCAAGGCTCCCCTGGGTGAGAGAGAGGTCAGCATCGGCTGGGCCAGGTCTGTTCTATATCCTACATTCTCTTTCACCTGCACTGTGCCTGGAAACAGAACTGCATGTGACTCAGATTTCCCAAGGCAGGGCCAACTGCCCTTTGCCTGCCTGCTTGTGCCCCTTCTAGTGCATGTGTTCTTGGGCAGAATGGACAGAGAAAGGGCCACACTGTGTTTTAAGAAAGGAGACTGTCAAATGGAAGGCCAGGGTCTGGAAACTACGAGCAAAAGATGCCGTGCCAAGGTCATACTGAGAAATGGGCCAGGACAAAAGTGCCCTTCCCAAAAAATGGTTGTGTTCCGCATTCATGTGCTCTTTTCCTTTAGACAGAAGCCTAGTAGTGTCCTGGGAAGAACACAACAGCGATGTTCTTTGTACAGTTGGACCACAGACTGTTTCCAGAATAGCATTTTGGAAATTAATTCTTTTAAATATAGTAGAAGGGAGATTGCCACTTAGGAAATCCTTCAGGGACTCCATTTGAATTAATGAAACCCTGTGTGGTAAGAAATGCTGACGACAGGACATCAGGGGACCTGGAATGTCATTCTGGCACTACCATGGATCCTTCCCCCTCACTGAGCCTCAGTTTCCCCATTTGTAAAATAAGGAAAACTGCAATCTCAAAACTCCCATTTTTATGCTTTATGATTCTGAATTAATACTTGCCCTCTCTTTTATCTATTTGCAAATCTAAGAACTCATATTCATTCAGCAACTATAATTATTCTTCATCTGGCCACTGTCATCCCTATTTCAGGTTCCTCTGACATATGCTCTCAAAACATCCTATATGATTTCTTTTTTGTCCTTACCACAGCATGTAGTTCTATAGTTATTTGATTAATTTATATCTATTTCACAATGCAGTGAGTTCTCAGGAGGCACAGTATAGATCTGTAGTGCTTATATTCCCAGTACCTTGTATTGTCCTTAGCACATGATAGGAGCTCAGCAAATATTTGTTGAATAAGTTAATTTATAAATGGGCACTAGACATTATAGGAAATAGAAAAGAAAAAAGATAGCAAGCCCTTCCTTTAGACTGCACCCATTGACTGATAATGGTGAAAATGCCTTTACACAAGGCATGCTGAAAACACCACAGGGTAATAGATGACAAGACTCTAGCCAGAATAAACACGTGTAATTAGTAATGAAGGGGGAAGACCAATGTTGGCATTGTAGAAAGCTTCATGGAATAGGTGGGACTGCAGTCAGACCCAGAAGGACAGGTAGAATTCAAACAGGCAGAGGGAAAGAGAGAAGCTTTTCAGTGAAGCAACAGAAATGAACCTTACCGAACCTTGCATGTTATTTAGAGATGTGAAGGAAACTGGCCACCTGCTGGATTATGGGATGAGAAGGCTTGGGTGTGGAAGATCTTGGTTATAAGACAGAGGACTTAGTTTTGTAGTCTGTAGAGAGCTCCTGAAGTGTTTGTGTTTGTTTAGTGACCATGGTGATTTTTCCTTTTAAAATGCACAAGATAAAAATTTCAAGGAGTGCCAGTGGATATATAGTGGAAAAGAAGTCACCCTTCCATGTCCCTTGTCATCCTCTTTGGAGACAAGCATTGTAACTTTTTCTCACATGTCCTACTTATTGCTGCTGTAACAAGTCATCACTAGTGGTTTAAAATAATGCATATTATCAGACAGTTAGAAATCTGAAATAGGTCTCACTGATTAAGATCAAGGTGTTGACAGAGACTCTAGGACACAATGTTTTCTTGCCTTGTCCAGCTTCTAAAGGCCACCTGAGTTCTATGTCTTATAGCCTGGTCCATCTAGCTTTAAAATCATCAATGGTCAGTCAAGTCTTTATTACATTTCATCACTCTGATAGATTCTTCCACCTTACTCTTTTTTTATGTTAATGAAAACAATACTATTCTTTATTTGTAGCTCCTTAACTTCTCAAGAATATATGTTTTTTGTGTGTGGTTTTTTTTGTTTTTTGTTTTTTTTTTTTTGCAGGACTGAGAATCGAACTCGGCTAGGCAAGCACTCTGCCACTGAGCTAAATCCCCAACCCCCTTTTTTTTTTATTAGATCTATATAGAGATACAATTGAGGGGGAAACATTATCAAACCATCAATAACCAATGTATATATACTTAGTTATCCAGGGCTAATGCCAAATCATGGATGCCCAGCTTGTGTTTCCCCTGTTGCTGTTTCCCCCAGAGAAACTCCTACGTTAAATGGGTATCTCATGGAGGCATGAGATCTGCTTCTGAGATGGTTCCCCCATATTCCCACTCTCCAGTCTCCTAGGAGTTCTTCCTACACCCCCCAACTCCCCATCCCCCTCCCTACACCTCCAAGTAACCTAGGGAGCCATCCCCCGATTGCGTTGAGAATCATGCAATTTGAAATTATTATTAGCTTAACCGTCTAACCTACTGCTTCCCCATGTATTCTAGCTTCCACAGATGAGAGATACCATTCGGCCCTTGAGTCTCTGAGATTGGGAAACTTCACTGAGCATAATTCTTTCAATCTCCATCCATTTGGCTGCAAAAGCCATAATATCATCTTCTCTAATGGCCGAGTAGAATTCCATTGACCTTACTCTTTTTTAAGGACCTTATTATTACACTGAGCTCATCTGGATAACCCAAGGTACTCTTCCCATTTCAAAGTCAGCTGACTAGCAACCTTAATTAATTAATTATTTCTACAAACTTGATTCCCCTGCATATCTCCCGAATAGTCACTTGTTCAAGGAATTTTAATGGGAACATCTCCAGGGGGCATATTCTGTCTACCACACTCTCAGATTTTGTATATGTTTTACCTTTATTCCCATTGTTGAATATTTAATACTTAAACACAGCATAAAATTCAAGAATTTTCAGCAAAGTCTTACTCTGACACCAACTCCAATCAAAGTATTGTCTAGTTTCTCCATTGTATTCTTTTTCCCTTGCAATTAGTGAGCAGTCTGTTGGTGAAACTTTTTTTAAGAACATGCAGGCAGCAGAGGGCTGGAGCAGTGGCTCAGCACTTACGGTGCTTGCCCAGCAGGCACAAGGATGTGGGTTCAAACTCCAGCACTACATGCACAACGAAGTGTCCGAGCTACGAAAACCACATGAAAAACTAAATAAAGGTGATTCTTTCTCTCCCTCTCTTACTGTCCCTCTCTCTCTTTAAAAAAAAAAAAAAAATGAACATGCAGGGGTGCAGGGGGCTGGAGTGGTGGCTCAACCATTAACAGTGCTTGCCTGGCATGTCCAAGGACCCCAGGTTCAAACCTTAGCACCACGTATATAACTAAGGGTCAGTGCAGCAAAGGCCAGGTAAAAAAAAATAAAATAAAAATTAATACTCTCTTTAAAAAAAATAAAATAAAAAGAAGAAGAAGGAACATGCAGACACCCTGCCCATCACAATTCCACCCTAGACCTAACATGCACTGAGGTTCTTACCTAAACCAATCTTCAAATGATTATTAAAAATGAGTGTTTTTCATATTCTCTAACTCCAGCAGCTCCACATTGACCAGTTGGCACTTGGCATTCTAAGATAAACAAGAATCCCTTCTCCCCATCTATATTGTCAGATGTGCTCATGAATACTTACTGGTTTAATTCTATAATTCACTACTGTCCTTGATTACATTAATGTCTCAGATTTGACCTGGGTGGCATACCACATCAGTTTTTGTTTTGTTTTTAGCATTTTTTTTCTTTTTGGCATTATAGGATTGTGAAGATTGACCTGTGTCCACCTTGTTTCTACCCTGGAATCCTAGGAGCCATAGGATTCTTTAGTGGCAGTTCTATTAGAGACTGAAATCTGAGTATCAAATGTGCTTATTGCCACTTCTGTTGGCAGGACCAGGAAATATTTACAGGCATACACACACGTATACACACAACCATCAAAATATATATACATACATATCTACATGAATATGAAATCCTGAGATGTCTAGTACCTCCCATTCCAGTTAATCCCTACACAGTTCATCCTTGTTATGTGCACATTTCATGCCTGTTCCCTTCTTCCACTTTGAGAATGTTGACTGTAAACAGTATTGATAAATGTACTCATTTGAATATATCTTTTTAAAAAACTGCAGAGCTGCTTCACCCATACTGCTGTAGAAAACAAAACTGCTGGGGGCTGGAGTGGTGGCTTGGTGGTTACGGTGCTTGCCCGGCATGCACAAGTACACAGGTTCAAACCCCAGCACCCACGTACACAACTAAGTGTCAGAGCAATGAAAGCATGTGGAAAACTCAATAAAAATTGATTCTGTCTCTCTCTTTCTCTCTCTCACTGTCCTTCTCTCTTTAAAAAAAAAAAAATGCTAACTAGAGTCAGCTCAGGGTTAGTTTTCAGTTCTCACCCCTACTCCTTCGAAGACTGAGGGTGTATAGTCAAATACTAGGTTCATAAGTTATTTGAATTTGTCCTCTCCTTCAGTGTGTTTATGTTATTTATTGTAAGTACAGCTGGGTTGATTTTCAGTTTGCATTTAGGTTTTCACAGTTTGTTGATTTAATTTTGTTGTTCGAAAATATAGACCATTAGCTTGTTTCTAAAACTTAAAACTACAAAAAGGAATGCTCAGAGACATAAAACTCCCTCCCTCCTGTATCCCTTTCAACCTTTTCTCTGCCTGCCTTGTGAGCCCTGACTCCTTATTAACCAGTTTTAGCCAAGCTTGCTGGTGTAGCCTGTAATCCCAGCTACTAAGAGGATGAAGCAGGAAGATCACAAATTCAAGGCCAGCCTCAGCAACTTAGTGAGACCTTATCTCAAGTTTTTAAAAATAAAAAAGGCTGGAGATGTAGCTCAGTGATAGATGACTTGCCTAGAGACTGATGTACAAGGCTCTGGGTTCAAGCCCCAGCTCTGAAAACAGTTTTATTGTTTTCAGGTTTATTTTTCCTGTGTTTTGTCATATAAAATATTTGTACATTTTCTTATTTCACCTTCCTACAGAAAAGGTAGCATACTGTATATGCTCTTTTATAGTTTGCTTTTGTTTTTTGTTTTTTTAAATGGTGCCAGGGATTAAATCCAGGGGCATTTTACCCCTGAGCCATATCCCCAACCCTTTTTATATTTTTTATTCTGAAACAAGGTCTCACTTAGTTGCTTGGGGCCTCACTAAGTTGCTGAGGCTGGTTTTGAACTTGTGATCCTCCTGCCTCAGCCTCCTGAGTCGCTGGCAATACAGGCGTGTGCCACCACACCTGGCTATAGTTTGCTTTTTTTTTTTACTGAATAATACTTCCTGGAAAACATTTAGTATCAGTTCATAAAGCTCTTCCTCTTCCTTTTTATATCAGTTCATATAGCTCTCCCTCATCCCTGGCCTTTGCTTAGGCATTAAGGTTTTCAGTATTCTATGATTATAAACAATGCTACCATGAATAACTTCTTTACATGTACATTTTAGCATTATTGGAGGTGTGTCTTTATCAGGAAGGCCTAGAAGGGGTGCTACTGGGTGAGAGGATAAATGCACACGTTCTTTGGTTATCTATAGCAAGTTTCTCCTCAGAAATTGTACCATTTGGGGGCTAGAGAGGTGGCTCAGCAGTAGAGCACTTACCCAGCATGAGGGAGGACCCAGGTTCAGTATCTAGCACCACATAAACAACTAACTGGAGGAAAAACAAAACCAAATGAAAAAATAAAATTAATATTCTCTCTGAAATTGTGCCATTTTACATTAGCACTGCCTGAGGGGTTCTGTGTCCTCATAGCTTGTCCAACAGTGTGTGCTCAAGCTTTTGGATTTTTGCCATTCTGGTGGATAACATCATACCAGTTGTAGTTTTTGTTCTGTTCTTTGATAACAAGTAAAGTTGAATATCATTTTATATGTTTAAGGACTATTTTATACCTCCTTTTCTGAGCCATCATCTATTTATGTCTTGCCCACTGTGTAGGACTTTGGTCTTGTTTTTCTCTTGATTTCTAAAAGTTCTTTGTATGTTAAAAATACTAGCCCTTTATCTGTGGTATTCATTGCAAATATTTTCTCCTACTTTGAGTTTTTATGGTCACCACTTCTCATATAATTTTAACATATAGCCAGGATTGAGAACCCCTGAGATAGTTTAGACTGCACATATTGAAACTGCTCTTTAAAGGAGAAGACATAAAGAAAGAAAGGAATAAGGACCCAGGACTGGGCCTTGGATGATACTTATAACTGAGACAAAAGAATGAACAGGAAATGCAAAGGAGACATGGATATGGATGTCATATATCAAAGACATCAAGGTAAAAAGGAATCAAAAGGAGGTAGGATTGGCATTGATTGCTGCACCTGAGGAGGATGGATGCTATATGTGGTAATGACATGACCTATAACCATGCCTCCCACCACAACTCCATCCACACTCACACAAGGGAGGAGACTCTACCTCTGCAGTGATTTGTGCAGCAGCATTGCCAGTGACTACAGGAGGCTACTCCCAACACAGAGAAGAAGAAGAACACAGCCCTGCTAAATTGTAACTGGAGCACATTATTCAGTTAGCAGATATTTGTCAAACTCCGGCTGAGTACCAGGCACTATCCTAGGCATAGAATATCATAACAAAGACTGGTTTTTGTTTTGTTTTGTTCCATTTTTGTTTTTGTTTTTGGTACCAGGGGTTGAACCCATGGGCACTTAACCCATTAAGATACATCCTCAGCCTTTTTTTTTTTTTTTGTTTTGAGACAGGGTCTTGCTAAGTTGCTGAAGCTGACTTTGAACTTGAAATCCTCCTGCCTCAGCCTCCTGAGCCACTGGGATTACAAGCATGTGCCACCATGCCCCCCACAAGACCCTTTTGTTGTTGTTTAGTAGATCTCCCATCAGATTTTTGTTGTTGTTTTTGTTTCTTTTACTTCATTTTTTATAACAAGATTTTGTTTTTCATTATAGTTTTACATGTTGAAGGGATTTGTTGACAAGACTTCATTTTTTTATTTTTTTAGAGAGAAAGAGAGATGGAGAAGGTGAGGGAGAGTATCAGTTTTATTTATTTTTCATCTGGTTCTGGTTTCTCTGACACCCATTGTGTACATGGTGCACATCGAACTTGGGTCCTCATCCCTGCCAGGCAAGCACTCCAACCACTGAGCCACCACTGCAACCCAAGACCCCATTTTTTTTTTTAAAGAGAGAAGGACAGTGAGAGAGAGAGAGAGAATCAATTTTTATTGAGTTTTTCACTTGGCTTTAGTTGCTCTGACACTCAGTTGTATACGTGGTGCTGGGATTCAAACCCATGTATTCGCACATGCCAGGCAAGCACCGTAACCACCAAGCCACCACTCCAGCCCCCCAGGACCCCATTTTTAATTTGTGGTTCTTTCATGCTACTTTCTGAAAAGTTTCCTTTACCCAAGACCATCCAACTGGTTTGTTATGCAGCCTCAACTCTAGGACAAAACTTAGTAAAATATTTAGAATTAATTAGGGAAAAACACTCTTGAGAAAAATGGAATCACTAGCACCAGTAAAGAACTGTGGGTCAAAATGATCCTCTCAGTATTTGTGGTCTGTTTGCCATCCTCTTCTTGCTCATCTCCCCACCACGCTTCTGTTTTTATCTTTTGGTGATGGTTGCCTGGTGACTGGTGACTGTGGTCAGGTGTTAATAAAAGAGCATAAACTGGAAGAGTCCTTGTTAGCAGCAGCTTCTGTTTTAATAACAAGCAAGTTTTATGAGGGAGATGAGTAATTCCTTTAGCCTTAATGGAGGGCTAAAAGTAAACATCAGCAGGTGAACAGTTCCTATGCCCAGAACTATAGCCTGTACCATATGATGACATATTAAAGATAGTCCCTCCACGATTCTCTCCATATGGGGAGTACAGTTAGTAAAAATATTCTACTGAGTTCTGTTTCTACACGTGTTCTCTGTAAACAAGGTCTCTTGTCTTCCTGAAGTTCAGAGTAGAAGTCTACATATTTGAGTATACCTCATTTTTGTGAGCCTGGCTCAGCCACTGCCCCAGTGTGCTGAAACTCATCCAAGCAGCTAAGGCTGAACTTAGCTTTGTAAATAGACAGGTAAGTGGAAGTATAAGCCATCTCCTGATAAGCCTTCCTGCTACGGGCGTAATGCTGGGATTGGTCAGCAGACACTTAAACATCTGGTCAGCTCAGTCCTTTGGGGTGGTTGGTGTTTTATAGACAACCCATCAAGATTGATTGGCCTTGTAACTGAATTAGCCAGATGTGTGGGCATTGTATGCCCTTTCCTCAGCCTTCCTTCAGCATTGTTAGATGGAAGCAGACATATGATTAGCATGTTTGAAGATGATGTGTTTTTAGTGCATGAACAAAAGCTGCTGCCTTCTGCGGAGACTGCGGCTGTGCCCCAGACGTCAGCAGTATAATTATGACTGCTAAATTCAGCCCAGACCCCAGGCTCCGCTGTCTTGGTCTCAGCTGTCACTTGCAGGAGGGGGAGGGGAGGCTGCAGGGACCCAAGCTCTTATAGTCCACTTTAAACTCTGCTTTATCCAGAGCCTTTCCCTCCCCACCAACGATTGCTCCCAGCTGCCTCTTTGTCACAGAACACTTTGCCATCTTTGGAGGTTGTCTGTGCCGGATTGTGGAGAGGAGGAATGGCTGGCTTCCTGAAAGCCCATGACTTCCAGGAAACTTGCCAGTGCTTGTGTCACACATCTTCAGAGGATTATCTGCCAGCTGGAAAACCCCTACCACAGGTGTGCACTGAGCAGAAATCCTGTGCAGGAGATTCTGTCATTGCCCTTTTCCTTGCCTGACTCTGCGTGGTGACCTGTGCTCAAACATTCATTCCCATGGCTTTTATACCATGTCTTTTCTAACCACATTGACCAATATATTTTCCTTAGAACAAACCAAGCATTTTCATGTTTCCAGTAGCTCTGCTGATGCTTATTATTCTGTAAACATCTTTTTTTTTTTTCTGGGGAGTGACTCCAGGGGCGTTTTAGCACTGAGCTACATCCCTTTTTATTTTTTAATTTTGAGACAGGGTCTTACTAAGTTGCTTCCAACCTTGTTAAATTGCTGAGGCTGATCTCATAGTTGCGATCCCCCTGCCTCAGCCTTCCGAGTCTCACTGGGTCTGTAAACATCTTGCATCTAGTGTGTCCATCACAGTACTCCTTGCACTTGCTTCTGTATTCCCTGTTTAATGAATGGAATCATCATCTACCAGTTTTAAACAAGAAATATTATAAGTAACTCTGAAGGCTTCACACTCACTTTCTACAAAGTCCTAAGTATTGCCTCTCAAGTACATCCTCTCCTTTGCCCCACAACTGTAGTTCAGGCTTCATTGCCCACCTGGACTACTCTCCAGCATTTTGGTTGGTCTCTCTACCACCCAGAACCTCTTCAGAATCACCTCTACCCTGCAAAACAGTGTCATTCCCGTACTGTAAAAACTTCAGCAATTCTCAGATCTATAAGGTAATCCCATATGTCTAACCTAGCATACAGTTACTCTGTATTCCACCAGGAATCTTCTGGCACTTTCTAAGAGAAAATGGAAAGGGATAATGATTTGCTTCACCATTGGGATCAGAGCCTGGTGGGCCCACAGGAGAATGCCTGCAGCACAATGGTCCTGGAAAGTGAGAACTGTCTGCCATTGTCCCACCGAGCTGCTTACTCCGTAGCAGAGTTTCTTGCCTCCAAACCTGTCATGTTCACTTTTCTCTGCTGGAATGCCCCTTTCCTAATTCTCTACCTGTAGACCTCCTGCTTAGCCATCAAGATCCAGCTCTCTTACATGTCTTCTATATAACTTTCCCTCATTTGCCCACATGAAAGGAATCACTTCTTACTCTGTTTCCCAGTAGCACTTTTAGGAAACTAAAGATTCATAACCTTTAAAGCTTTTTAAGATTACAGTTGTAACTTCGAAAAACAATTCCACGTGTGTCTCACCTCACACACACTCTGCCCCTGCTCCGCTGACTTCTTCCAGAAGCCCTGGCCAGGTCTCTAACCTAGGAAGGCCATGCAGTCTCTCTTCTGCCTGCTAAGGAGGTAGAGTAGCAGGCTTCTAGCTCACCAACCCATTTCTGCACATATCCAGATAGGACATTCACTATAGAAAGGAATGCTTAGTTAGTATTGGTAATTGTAGGAAAAATAATAATTATTGAAGTCTCTGTGTACAAACTTTGGACTAAGGCTTTTATCTCTTTCAGTACTCAAAATAACTATGCAAGGTAGGTACTTTTATCTCCATTTTCCATATGCATAAACAAGGGCACCAGGCTGTTAAGTAACGTGCACAAGATCCACCCCTAGTAAGTGGCCGAACTATTGCATTATATTTGTGATCGTGATCTCATGAGCATAATTCCAATCTGTGTCTCCAGAGCCTGTATAGGATGTGGCATAATATAAGTACTCTGGAATGTGGGTGAGTTGGTTGGTTGGTTGGCTGAGTGAATGAATCAGTGTTCTTCCCATTGAACTTGCCTTCAGGCTTAAGAGGGCCTGGCTGAGCATCTGTAGCTTATGCCAAGAAGTATGGATTTTGTCTCATCTCCTAATGCCCAGCTGTACACAGACATGTTCCCTCCCACTCAGTAACAAACTGCCTGGAACTCTTTCCTGGCTCATATTTACAAGAGAATGTGATAAATTCCGTATTGATCCCTTCTGTTCCACTGTAAATTTTGCAAAAGATGATTAAATAGAGCAATAGAGTCTGCAGGCATTGTGGCTCAATATGTTGTGGACTGGTGTATCGACCTCCTCCATCCAAAGGCAGCCAGCGCCTATCCCTGCTGCCCCAGACCAGTAATTAAAATCCTATGAGACTGGGATTTAAAATCCAATCATATCCCTGAATCAAGCCTTCTAGCCTCCCCATGTGACGAGTGCAATAAGGTAACGGCAGGAGCATGTTTATGTCTGTGCTGAAGCAGTCCCCATAGGGTGGGTAAGAAATGGAGAGTTGGGTAGCCCTGATGGCTAAATCACTTCACCCTGACACCACAGCCACTTGTAAGACAATCTGTAGGTACATAAACAAGTCCCAGCCAAAGACCAAAACTCAGGCTGTAAGAACAAAATATCATGCACAGAAATTCACAAACTGTGCTTAGTTGTACACTTCTGTTCTCATAGCCAGGATAGTTGGATTAAGTGATTCGGCCTTGATTAATCTGTTTTAGACCTTTAGTAACCAAATTCTCTGTCTCTCTCTCTCTCTCTGTCTTTCTGTGTGTGTGAAAGAGAGAGAGAATTTTCACAGGAACTCTTTGACTTAGTTAAACTGCAGCCATCCTGGTGCTGAGGCATGTTAAAATAAACATGCCCATCTCTCCCCTCCAAGATCAGGTACTCCCTAAGAGCATAAACTATGTCTTTGTATTCTCCTTTGTATCTCTAGTGGCTAGTGTGGTGCCAAACATGTAGAAGACTCTCCAAAAGTATCTTTGAATAAATGAGTGAAGAAATAGATGTTAACAGTTAATCTTGAAAAAATAACTAAACAAAGTATAACAAGTGAACTTACCAAGGGGTCATCCATTTGGTGCTTGAACACTCCAGTGCTGGGAACCCCCTTAATCTCAAAGCTGCCACGTTTCTGATGTTTAGAAAGTCAGCTGCTATCTGCTTCTAAGTCTTAATATTAACCTTTGGTTCACAGAGAATTAATCTAATCCCAGTTCTATATGATAGTACTTCAAACCTGAAACTGGCAGTCATGTTGAGCAATTCTTTCTCCAGCCTAAACCACCAGTTCCTTAAATGTTTCTCGCATGGTTTCTAAACACTTTCCTATCTTGATTGCATTTCCCAGAACAATTTCCACTTTGTCTTTCTTCCAAAATATATGACTTCCCATTTATCTCCATTAATTTTCATCTCATTTGTTTTGGCTCTTAGTGTCAGTCTTTATCAGGTGTATTTGGTACCCTGCCCATCCTTATTACATCTGCAGATTTGATGCATAGACCATCCCTGTGATATCCGTGTCAGAAATAAGCATGCTGAATTGGACCACAGCAATTTGCTGCTACTGGAAACTTCCTTCTAGATCACCTCTGATCCATCAGTAGCCCCCTGCCTTCTAGATCACCTCTGATCCATCAGTAGCCCCCTGCCTTTAGTCTGGTTAGTCCATCAGTCACTTAATGACATTCCACATGCTACTAGCATCAAACTCAAATTTCTTTATTGTGATCACAAAGTTCTGAGACATCCCTTCAAAAGTCTAATGAAATCCACTTTTCCCCTAACTGAACTGGTAATCCTGATTTTTAAAAAAAGGAAGGTGGTTATTCTCACATGGCTTCTGTGGAACCATCCTGATGTCTAGCAAACATCACCCCATTTCCCTTCCCTGGCATTCATAAAACTCTCTTAATAATATGTCTGATACTGGATCCGGAGACAAGACAATCTGCATGAGAAGTTTGTGATCAGAGGGGTACCCTAGTGGCTCAAATGAGGAAGTGCCTCTTAGGCCAGAGTGTTCTGGAAAAGCTGAGGCTAACCCACCCAGAATATAGGGTCTAGGTGGTAAGTAAAGAGAGTTTGGCACCACCAAAGAAGACAGTGGCATCCCGGAGTAGTTCAATCCATCCAGTCAGTGCTGGGGAAGTGGACTAAAGGGCAAGGGGACCCTAGGTTGGGGCAGGCAGGTGGAGAGAGCCCTGACATGAAGGCCTGGGTTCTACCTTCCACTCTTCCATTCCCAATCTGGGTGCCTTTGGACTCCAACCCTCCTTTTCCCAAGTTTATTTACTTCTCCAGTCTGTTTTTATTTGTTTGTTTGTTTTGTTTTGTTTTTAAGTGCTTGGTGTACATCTGCTCTTCTCAACTGCTGCTTCTCATCCCTCACTGAGTGCATGGCTCCCCTGTCTTGTGGGAAGGGAGATGATCATCTCTGCTTCCTCACACCCTGACACTTACCATGCAACATTGTCATTGTTTCTATCCCATCTGTCTTCCTCCAGTCTGGGTTCTGCTAGAGGACAAGATCAGTCTGCTTCCACTGATTCCCTGGTCCCTGGCCTATAATAACTCTTCAAGGGGCTTTAGTGGAATGGCTGGATGTGGCCTTGACGCAATAACTCTCTCTTCCCTAAGCTTCATTCATCCGCTTCCCTGAAGGCAAAGGATCCTATCTGACCATGTCCATCAGGAGTTAGGACTTTCTAGATGAGCTCCTGGGAGATCAGTTAATGTGAGTGACCCAACATTCACCTCATCCCCAAATGGGGAAGCCTGAGTGGGAAGAAGGGAGCCCAGTTTTGGGCCCTTTGTACAAAGCTATCTCCAACCTACCTCAAGAAACTCTCCTATCTTGGCCTTAGAGCACCTGAACACACTGGAAGGAATGAGGAAAGATTTTTCTCTCTTTTTGAGTCATTAAGCCTTTGAGAGCACTTCATTGTAGAAAAGCAGATCTGGCTTCTCTTTAAAAAAAAAACTTTATTATGTAAAATTTCAAACATATACAAAAGAGAGAATAGTGTAAGTTCCTGCTTTAAATCCCATCCTTACTATGTATCCATTGTATGACCATGGAAAATTATTCCAGGTCTCTGAACCTGTTTTCTCAGAATTTTGTATGATAAATTATTTAGACACTGTGTATAAAGGTCTTAAACCCAACAAATGTTAGCTTGTCTCCTTTCTCTTACTCTTCTTCCAGACTTAAATCATCTGTAAATTGGGAGGGGGGGATTATCTCTCTCCCGCTTTCTTCATCAGATTGTTAAGAATTAAATCCAGGTTGTAATCAGCAGAGAACATGGCACATAGTAAGTGCCCAGTGAAGCACTCTTGCTGTGGGGGATGCGTATCCACAGGTACACAAGTCTGCATGTGTATGTCTGTCAAGCAGTGCTCCATGGTGTGAGGGGACTTCTGCTGTGCTGCCTGTGACACTCTGAGCAAGTCTCTTGTCTCACCTTCAGCTTCTGGAATACAGAGGACAGTTAGTCAGTCTCTGACCCAAGGAACTACAGAGAGTAGCTTTGTAGACTTAACTGAGATGCAGCAGCCCAGGACCCAAGGCCAAGGGCCAAGAAAGGGCATAAGTTGGAAGGACAACAGGAGCCCAGAAGAGGGAGCACTGGTCACCTTGAACATTGAGTAGGATCTTAGGTAATCAGGGCGACAAAGGGTAGGACTCCAGATACATGAACAGTGGCCCAGGCAGCTTGGGAATGAGCATGGAGGCAGAAGGTGCACAGCTTCTCTCTGAATGCTTCCTGGGTAAGGAATAAGCCACCAAAAAAGATATGTTCACATTGACACCTCTGATCATAGGAAAGATTTCTATAATAGGCTTTATATTTTTCAGTACTGGGGATTAAACCCAGAGGTACTTTATCACTGAACTAATCCCCAGACCCCCACACTGCCTACCCCCACCTTCTTTTTATTTTGAGTCAGGGTCTCACTAAGTTGCTAAGGCTGGGCTCAGACTTGCACTTCTCCTGCCTCAGCCTTCCATGTAGGTGGGCTTACAGTTATGTGCTGCTTTCTCTGATAATCAGCAAAAATTTCTAATTGGAGCAAGTGAATAAACTGCTAAAATAATGAAAATCAGAATAAAGGTGATAAATAAGCTGGGAGTAAAAGTAGAAAGGGGAGTGGGTATGAGCATTCCTACAGAGAGCACTGTACCCTGTTCAATCTTTAATCATTTTCAAACTTTTTATCTTACTGTGTCCTCACAAAACCCCTAACAGTAAGCAGGCCAGCAATCATTGCCACTAAAAGTAAAGCAATTGCCCTGGATCACACAGCCAGTGGATGGTATCCCTTCCCCCTGCTGGCCCCCCAGCCCATTGCTCTGTCAGAGGGAAGAGGTGAGCCATGGAAATCCCAGCATGGTAGAATGGATCACTAGAAGGGCAGGAACTGCGGGGAGGGGCACGCATGCCATTATTATTGATAATAATGGCCTAACCATTTGTATAGCACATTTACTGTTGGCTTTTTGTTTTGTTTTTGTTTTTGTTTTGAGAGAGAGAGAAAAAATCAATTTTATTTATTTCTTCACCTGGTTTTTGTTTTCCTGACACTTAATTGTATATGAGGTACAGGGGTTCAAACCCAGGTCCTTGCACCTGCCAGGCAAGGGCAGTATTGCTGAGCCACCACTCCAGCCCCTACTGTTGGCTTTTAAGCCCTCTTATACACCTTCTCTTTGACATTAATAAAGGTATTCATGGGCTAGCACAGGATAGTCAAGAGGAGTGTGAGCAACAAGCCTTCTCCTACCCCATCAAGCTTGTGTGCTTCCCACCTGCACAGAAATCCAAAGTTCCCCCACCCCAATTTTAGCACTCTTCCAGGAAGAGCAAGTCATTTCTCTCTCTGATTCCTCTTTTCCCCCTTCCCACTATAGAGCAGAGGGTGTTAGGCCTGACCTGACCTATTGTCCACCCAGACAGGGAAGCATCTGGGACCAGCAAAGAGGCTAGGGACTTTGGCCTGTAGGAACAAGGGACGCTGTCGTGCACTTGCTATCAGAAAGGCTTTTCTGGAGCAGAGAACAACCATGTTTAGTGTGACCTAAGGTAGCACCTGAAGAGAATACAGTTCATTTATCTGGCAAATATGACTGAGCATTTGCACTTGGTAGCAAGAGGATGGCAATGTATCAGGCATCATCCCTAACTTCTGAAGGTGCTCAGTCTTGAATGTGACAGTCTTTAAAGCAGAGGGATTGATGCAGTAAGACATAAGCAGGAGCACCCCTGGCAACACAAGAGATGGACTCCTCTTGGGGTGGGGTGGAGTGGAGTGGAGTGTAGCACAGAAGTCTTCCCAGAGAAGTCCGACTGAGTCTCCAAAGATGACTAAGTCTTTGCAAGAAGACAAAGTGGGAGAGGGGTTAGTGACAGATGACTCATGTAAGAAGGGTCTGCACTCATTAAATTGAGAAACCCCTTATGGGGCCGTGAGCATAGGGGTAGGTGCTGGGGACATCCAGGGGAGCCAGAGTAACCTGTTTCACATGTAGTAGAGGGGAATATCTTCTTAGGGTGTTGGAGAGAGCTCACCATTAAGGGCTTTTCCACGTAGAGCATCTCTGATTGTGTCAGTTCAAAGGCAGGCCCACACCAGAGAAGAGCGGTGGACTCCCTGGGTACCATGGGCCAGGCCTTTTCTCCCACCAACATCATTCCTACTATCTTACCCTACCCTGAGTGATAAGACCCCTACCAACCATTGTGGCACCAACCAGCACCAGCCCCGTGACCCCCTACCCCCACCCTACTTTCTTGGCCCAAGCCCTATTGACAGATCCCCCAGAATCTGAAGGAATTCAAGACAAATGGTTAAGAGGATGGAGTTAATAAAATTTGAAAAATTGAGGCTTGTCACTCCACTAAACTTTTTTCAATACCACTGACAGAAACATATTTCCCCAATGAGTGACCTTCCACAGCTGTAGCGGGCAGGCGCAGCCGCAGCAGTGCTGCCAGGAAGCCAGTCTGCTATTTATCAGATATTATAAGCTGGAACACACTAATCTGGAGCAGGAGAGGAGGGGAGGGTCCTGCACCACACTGCCTGGGGTGCTCCAGGTGTTTGCCCCAGCCCAAGACAACCAGTGGGAGGTGACGGATGGCCTGCGATTAGCACTCCCCACCTCCATCCAGCCCTCTCACTTGCTCCCAGAGGCCTGGCCTTTTAGATCAGCTGCTTGGCCCGGAGGGGCCCTGGGTGGAAGGCAAGGGGAGGTCAGGCCAGGGCACGGGCCATCCTGATGCCCCCGGAGAGGGCAGGCGGGTGAGACCCAACATGGTTATTTATTGTAGTGTAATGGTTTGTGGCCGGTGGTCGTGGGGGTGAAATCGATCAGTGGTAGAAGTCAGGTTCTATCAATTATTACAGCAATTAGTCAAGTCAGTGAGGGCGTGGGGCTGGGGGAGTAATATTAGATGGACATTATCCATGGTGCCCCTGCCTCAGCCTTCCTGAAGTGGGGCAGACCTGCCCTGAGGCTCTAGAACCTTGGAGAGTCTAACTGGCATCCCCCAATGAGTGGCCTGACCTGAAAGCCTTCTGCTCAGGGGACAGGCCCAACACTGCTTTAAAAGGAGCCCAGGTGCAGAGATGTCCTACCTGTCCCCATCCCATCCTTTATGAAAAGTGACATGACTCCTGCTAGAAATTACTCAGTGGCCAATGTTTATGGCACACATTTTTCATTCTGTAAGCAAATATAGATCACTGACAGCACTTGTTTGGAGCAGCTAATCTCACCCTCTGTTCTTTTTTCCACTGTCTTCCTCTCTCACCTTCTCTTCTGTTCCCCCTCCCCTTCTTCTTCCCATTTCTTCCTCTCCTTTTCTCTTTTTTTTTTTTTTTTTTTTGTCTTCCTGCCCATTCTTCCTCCCTTCTCTGTTTTCTTTCCCTTCCAGGTCCCTCTGCCTACCCCATATCTAGTGATAGAGCTTCTCTCAGCTGCCAGAGAAAGGAGAGGCCTTTCCATTGCTTAATTGTGGCTCCTCTGACCCAGCTGTGCTGGAGGAGCTTTGTGGGGAGGGCAAGATGCTTCCTAACATTGGTCCTCTGCCCTTGCAATGTCCCGTCAGTCCCTAGAGCCAAGAGTGTACAGCTGGGCTAGGAAAGCCATGCCAGGCAAGCACATCCCTGAGTGCTCTGTTCCCCCTGAGCCCCAGTGGTGCCGTCTGTCCCTCCTTTAACACATAGACCACTCTTGGCCTCTGTTACTGTTGTGTACTAATCTCTTGTCCCCATGTGCATCTAGAGAGCTGAAGTTGTGCTGGACTTAAACTTGAGGTAGACCTAATCCCAAAGACAGGAAGAGATGAGAGGACTGGATGCAGGAGTAGGAAAAAGACCTGAAAAGTGGTTTTATAGACCTCAAAGGTCTATAAATGAGATCAGTTGCCACAGTGCAGTAGAGAAATATAAAAACTATTCTTTGGGCCTGCAAGTCCCCCTTCATCCCACATAAAGAGCCCTGCAGATAGAAAGTGCCCTGTAAGTATCAGCAGGTCTGAAAGAAACCATAAAACCCCAGTGGAGTCTCTGAGAAAATATTCTAGTTAATAAGACTCCTAAACTGAGGAGGCTACACTTCATGCTGTAGGCAGTGTATGCCATGGCCACCCTGGTGAGAGTGTGGGGTTAGGAAAACCTGAAGTTGGGTTGACTCCTGGTTCACAAAGCTAGCTTTGTGTCCTTGGGCTAGTCATTTCTCTTCTCTGAGCTTCATATCCATGTCTAAACCCTAGGTATTTGAATTTCTACCTCTCAGGGTTGTTGGAGGATGAAATGATAAAATGTATATAAAGTGCAGAGAACAGTTCCTGGCACATAATAAATAGTACTGAGTAGGGGCTGGAGCGGTGGCTCAGCGGTTTCGGCGCTTGCCTGGCAAGCACAGGGACCCGGGTTCAAACCCCAGCACCACGTACACAACTAAGTGTTGGAGCAACGAAGGCCATGTGAAAAACTAAATAAAGTTGTTTCTCTCTTTCTCTGTCTCTCTCACTGTCCCTCTCTCTTTAAAAAAAAAAAATAGTACTGAGTAAATGCTAGTACTATTACTATCATCACCACTCCTATGGAGAAACAGGAAAATTTAAATCCAGAGGCAGGAGTGGTGACACACACTTGTAGTCCCAGCTACTTGGGAGGCTGAGATAGGAGGATTTCTTGAGCCCAGGAGTTCTAGGCCAGTCTGAGCAACACAGTGAGACCCCTATCTCAAACAAAAAGAAAAAGAAAAAAAGAAAAGAAAATCCATACAAAGATTTGTACTGTATATGGAAGTTCATAGCAGTCAAAAAGGGGAAGTAGTAGCCCAAGTGTCCTTCAGCCAGTAGACATAAACAAAATGTTGTATGTTGTGGAATATTATTCATTCATGCTACAACATGAAGAACTTAAAAACATGCTAAGAGAAACAAGCTAGACACAAAAGGCCACATATTAAACATTTCCATTTATATAAAATATGAGCAGATCCATAGAGAAAATAAACCATCAGTTGCCAAGGCTAGAGGGTATAGGGTATGTCTGGTAGTGAGTATGGGGTTTCTTTTCAGGGTCATGAAAATGCTCTGGAATTAGATTGCAGTGATCATTGCACAACCTTGTGAGAATATTTAACACCACGGAATTGTGTTGGTTTTTTGTTGTTGATTTTTGGGGAGCTGCGTTTTGGCAGTACTGGGTATTGAACCCAGGAGTACTGTACCTCTGGGCTACATCCCCAGCTCTCCACCTTCCTTTCATTTTGAAACAGTCTGAATTGCTGTGGCTGGCCTCAAACTTGCAATCCTCCCACCTTAGCCTCCCAAGCTGTTGGGACAGTAAGCATGCACTTCCACATACAGTTCTGAATTGTGGCACACAGCCACATAAATACTTAACAAATGTTTACTATTGTTGTTAAGTTTATAGGATCTTTTAAGAAGCAGACACTTTCAGTAGAAAGTTTTATATCATGATGTAAACATTTCCACAGTGATTTAAACATACTGATTTTTTTTTGGAGAGAGGGACAGTGAGAAAGAGAGAAAAAAGACAGAATCAACTTTTTTATTTAGTTTTTCATGTGGCTTTCGTTGCTTGGACACTTCGTTGTGTACGTGGTGCTGGGGTTCAAACCTGCGTACTCGTGCATGCCAGGCAAGCACCATAATTGACAAGCCACTGCTCCAGCCCCTGAAACACTGATTTTTACTGTCCAGCAACAATGATTGAACACCCACCCTGAGCCAGACCCTGTGTTGAATGCGTCCCCAGCCAGCCCATTATATCCATAAGGCAGAGGGACTAGGTCTTAACCCTTCTTTACTTCTGGACACTTTCCTAGCAAGAAGAAAGTTCAAGGAATACTAGGTAATTACTACCTTAATGTTCCTTATAACACATTTATTGAGCATCTGTTATAAACAAAGCTCAACTTCCTTAGGCTTCTGCCTTTTTCCCTTGAGAGAGAAGGGCTTTTGGGGCAAGCATAGATTTGGTTCTTCTGGTTCCTCTTCATGGTTTGCCAGATGGAATGGAACAGAATGGATAGTGTTTGAAGAGGAGAATGAGGTACCCTGACCTGGGATTTAGGAAGGAGACTGTGGCAGTGCCCAAGGTCAGAGGGGTTTTCCTCCATAATTGCTAAGCCTTGCACAAAGTAGACACTTAAACCATCTTATCTGCTTCTGGCACTTAAAAGATAGATACATGGCCTCCAATCTCTTCTTTTTGTCATCCTCTGAGTTCATTGTCTGCACATCTCAAGAACAAATGGTTGGGGGAGGTGCCTGCCCCCATACACACACACACACATACACTCACCAGCATCTGGAGTGACAGAGCCAGGTTGCTGGTGATGCCCACGGCCTTCCAGAGTACTCAGTTGGCCATGGCTGGCAGGAAATGCCAAGAGATAAAGGCATTAAGAGAGAGAGAGAGGAGCAGAGAGCAAGCAGAAGGGAGGACCTTTAGTTGCTACTTAGGACATTATCTGCTTTAGAAATAAGAGCTTTCATATGGCCTTGTGAATGAATGTTCTTTGTGTGTAGGTATATTGGAAAATGTGAACATTTTAGTGAATGTATGCATGAATTTATGTGTTGACATGTACCTGTGTTGGGTATGTGAATCTGTATTTGATTGATATATTTTGTTATCATTTTCAGCTATGTGTATTTGTGTATATACAACACATCCACGTGTGTAAATCCTCTCTGGATGGGATGTGTGTTACTAAATGTGTGTACATGAACATATAGGAGCCCTAATACCCTAACCTTTGACAAGAGAAAATTGAGTTCTCCTACCAAATGCTTGTCATGTTTTCCCCATTGTTCTACAATCATGTGTCTATGGACATTCTTATACTGAAATCAGAACTACAAACACCTGTAAGCGAAGGCAGTCACTTGTAGAGCCTGTCCTTCTCTGTCCTCCTGCCAGGAGCCAACCCCCTGCAGAGGAATGAAATGGGACACACACCCTTGGATTATGCTCGAGAAGGGGAGGTGATGAAACTTCTGAGGACTTCTGAAACCAAGGTAAGTCTCAGAGAAAGGAGGTGCCCAGCCAACGGGCACTACATGCAGGATTCAGTCTCACTCAGTAGACTACATCATATTCCAGGCCAAAGACCACTTCTCCTTAGGTGATTATTGTCTGTTTAAATGCAAATCCAGCCGCTAATCTCATCAAGAGGAAGGAGCTGCCACTGTCAAGACCAGAGAGAAGGAGAGGTCTGGGCCACTTCTGGCTTCTGAGAATTAACTTCAAATTAAGTTTTAAGGTGATGGCCTCCTAGCTTCTTTTCAGAGGAGGGGACCAACCAGACAAAGTCTTGAGCTCAAGGAATATTCCCCGGACCTCACATATCCGGCAGCCTAATTTTCATATTTTTTCCCATCATCTCTCTCTCCAGAACCAGTTTTTCACCCCTTCACATACACACCAGAGCCTGGTAGAGTATATGAGCCAAAAAAAAAAAAATCTCCATCTTAATTCAGTCTTCTCGACCAAACTTTTGAACTCCCTGAGAACAGAACTGTCTCCTGTTTTTCCCAGCACAGAGCTGTAGCTCAGGAACGACTGGGCATAATCTAAGGACTAGAATCACCAGTCTAAGAACTGGCATGGCCTGAGAAGTCATCAGTTCCAGTGAGGGGAAATCTTAACAAAAGCATAAGCATAAACAAATCAATCAGAAGGAAAGTGAATGTTCTGGTTCAAGGGACAGTGGCCCAGAGTGCTACCCATGTAGAAGGCACCCCCGTCCTGGGAAAGCCTCCGAGAGGTCTCTGCAGGGGGCATCAGTGTTAAACCTCTGAAATTTATATCAACTGACTTGTTTTACAGCTGGGGAAAGTGAAGCACAGGGTGTGATGTGGCTGCTTTTCTTCCCAGATTGAGTTAGCGTCAAAACTGAAACTAATAAGACTTGACCACAAAGTCATGTAGTAGGTTCAGTGACAGGACAGGGCCTGGAAGTTCTGGTTTCTGACCCTCAGTCTTGTGCTTTTCCTAGATCATGGGGTCTCTCGTCTGTATATTAACAGTGTCTTGAGACAGTTCAGTGTGGCAGGTCCCACCTAGTGACAAATAATCTGTCTTGAGTCAGAACACTCAGCTCACTAGACTGAGACAGACAGGACAGGCTGACCCTAGCTCTACCACTCATGACCTTGGGATAACACTTCTCTCACTGAAGCTCAGTTTTCCTCTATGAAATAAAAGCATTATACTAAGTGGTTTCTAAGGTTCAAGTTTGTTATATGATTGTGTATCCATCAGGATATGCTAGATTATGCTGCTATAACAACCCAAACTTCCTGTGGTTTAAAACAACAGTGGTTTTTTTGTTAATTATTTTGTTTTGTTTTGGTTTGGTTTTGGGTGTTTTGTTTTGTTTTGCATTTGTGGTGTTTTTGGTTTTTTTGTTTGTTTGTTTGTTTGTTTTTGGTACTAGGGACTGAACCCAGGGACACTTAACCACTGAGCCACATCTCCCACCCTTTTTTACTGTTTTTTTGTTTTTGGAGATAGGGTCTGCTAAGTTCCTCAGGGCCTCCCTAAGTTGCTGAGGCTGGCTTTGAACTTGCAATCCTCCTGCCTCAGCCCCCCCAAATCACTGGGATTACAGGTATGCACCACTATGCCCAGCACAAGGAGCACTTTTTGAGCGGGCCCTGAGCTCTCTGAATCTGTGTCAAGGGGGTTATAGGGTGGCAAGAAGAGCTGTGCCATGAGAAAAGCTAAAGGGAACAGGGGCGTCTGGCCTGGAGAGGAAAGACTGCATTTAGGTACAGGAACAGCTCTGGGTACAAAAGGATGAGCTGCATTCAGTAGCAAAGCTAGAAAAGACCCAGGCTGATTGGGTGGCCATTGTAGGGAGGAACTCCCTAAAAAGCTGTCCCACAGTGGAAAGGGCTGCTTTGGGATGCTAGAAGAGCAGTCAAAGCCAGCCAGGGATTCCATATCCCCTCAGCTGGAAGCCCTTTTCATTTGTTATCAGGTCTGTCTTGTTGATCCCTTTAGCCAGTTGAGATTTCCTCCATGCTGAATGTCCAGTGGTCCCCTGCGCATCTCTACCTAATTGCCCAGTTGTTCTCACTGGGTTTCTGCCCAATTGACCCACCCTCAGCTCTATATGTCCCCAGAATTGTTGAGCATCTACTTGGTCTCCCATTCTTTCTGTTCTGCTTTTTTCCACAAAACTGCAAAAACTACTTCTTCAAGGCAGTCTATTGTGGGAAGAACACTGTTTTAGTCCTGGGTTCTGTCTCTATGCCAGTTAGTAAGAAGCAGCTGGCCCTCTGTGAGTCCAGGCCCTGCATCTGTAACTTAGTGACTCAGGCTTGGAAACTGTGAGGACTCCTCTCCTGGCTTTGTCAATAACATGAGTTATTGCCACTCTGATCTTATCAGCTCCCCTTCCACCCAGTCACCCCCCTGCCCCCTCCCCCCCTTGCCCATCTCAGCCACCTCCACCTTCTACTCTAGTCAAATTATGCTCATTATAGAACATTTGAATTTATATCATACATCTCATTATAGAAGATTTGGAAATAGAGAAAAATAAGATGAAGAGAATATATAATGTTATACGTATTTCTGAATGACATCTATATGCCAAGTTCTGAGCTAGATGAGTAGAAAACAGATGAATAAACCACTACCAGAGGTCACAGTTTGACAGGGAGACAGGCCAGCACACTGTGACACTCTGATCATTACTGATGTGACTGATCAAGGGAAGCTTCCTGGAAGAGATGGCAACTGAGCCTAGTCTCAAGTAAAAGCATTCCAGCCCTGGGACCTAGACATAACCACTACCAGTATTTTTATTTATAGTAATAGTAGATACCATTTATTGAGTGCATCTAAGCACTGTGCCAGATGCTGTAATATATACTTTCTCTAATTCTGTAACAAGTCCACAGAGTAACTCTCATTGGCACATTTTCACAGGTGGGAAAGCTGACCCAGCAAGAAAGAAAGCAGGTGACTTACAGAAAATCAAGTTGTTAAAAAAGTACCTATTAGGATCTCAGGGATCTCCTCTTATACTGTATTAGCTCTTTCTGGCCATATTCACAGACCTTTAGGTAGATGACCTTTTGTTTAAACCGCCAATAGCCTGCTATATATACAAGAGGTCGCAAACTGGCAAACATATGTTGTTTTACCTACCTAGAGTTTTCCAAAAATGTGAATATAAAGCCCTAGGGATTCGAGTTGTGGGCTCTCCAGCCACATTCCCTACATATTATGCCATTGCTTGCCAGTCCTTTATGTTTCCTGCTTGTCCCTGAAAGCATTTGAGTTGCAATCCTATTCTATATTTGGAATTTGTGTTACTGTTTTTTTTTTTTATTTAATAGTATCAGTGACTTTCCCATTTTAAAATCATCCATAGCCTAATTTTTTTTATTTCATTCTGCCTTTTAAAATGTGTCACTTACCCTAAGAATCTTTGCATCTTAAGTGGTCTGAATGGTTTCCCCCTCGCTGCAGATTTCCTCAGTTCTCTCAACAGTCCCTTAACCTAAGCCTCCTTAGTCCCTCAGAGAAAATCCAGAGGTGCTAGAGGAAGCCTCTGTCCTGGCCTTGTCATCTAGCTGGGGGAGAGGCTGGTGCACTCAACTGTGATATGCACACACTGATTGGTGCTTAGGAAGGGTCCCCACAGAGCTTGGGGGGCTCCAGGAAAGCTTAGCTCTCCAGCTTCCTTGCAGAATGAGCAAGGCGAGCTTTGTAGATGAGGTAGCCTGGGTCTCACATTGAATGATTTCAGTAGATAGTTTAATACTTAATGCCTAGACCATTTTCATGTCCTAACTAAGAGATGGAAGAGAGGTAGAAATATATCTCTCTGTACATGATGGCAGATAAAACAAAAATATAGGAAGCTATCCCGTGATGAATATTCAGCTAAGGGGGACGCGTGCATGCCAGCCACATCTTCTCTCCTGATCCTCACTCCACCGAGACTCACGAGGAATTTATTGCTCATTTTAATCAACCCAGAGAATGAATTGGCAGGAATATTAGGCAGATAGACCTATCCTATATATTTTATTTGCATATCCCAGTGGCAGAATCACAAGCATATTTCCTGTCTCTATATTTTTTCATTTGCTTCAGGGGTAGCTGGGGATGTGATGCTCCCCTGGGCCCACACTCTAGGCTGAGAGCCTGGGTGCTCCCATCAGAGCCAAGTAAAGTCCTGTAGAGGTGGAGGGGTGGGTTCACAGTGGGAAGGAAGACCATGTTCTTCCCTGCCTCACTCAGCCTGTCCTCTGTGTTCCCTGCTACATCTTTGTACAGGGGCCTGCTTGCTGTGTGCCTGGCCCTGTGCTCCACCCTGTGGCCTACTACGGACCAGACATGGTGCTAAGTGGCTTTTACTTTATTTGTTTGTTTTTAACTTTTTAAACATTTTTTGTTGAAACACATTTGTATAAAGTTCATGTCACAAATATATGCTTAATGCACAAACCACACACCTGAGCAAGAAATAGACTATTACAAGCACTCAGAAACCCTCTCATACTGTCAGTTATGACCCATTCCCCCAAGGGGAAGCATTATCTTTATTTTTTTTATTTTATTTTTGCATAATTTCAGAAAGGGTACAGTGAGTTGCTATAAACTCTTCACCTAGATCTCCAACTGTTAAACATTTTATCACTCTATTAACCTATACAGAAATAATATATGTAAAGATATATATAATTTTTTTCTGAATCATTCGAGAGTAAGTTACGCACATGATGTTCCTTTACCTCTAAGTATTCATAGTTCCTAAAAAACAAGGAACAAGGACATTTTTTTTTCAGTGCTAGAGATTAAACCCAAGGCTTCTTACATCTCACGTGCTAGGCATGTAATCTACCAATGAGCTACATATACCCCTGCCCCATATTTTCTTGCATAATCTCAGTACAGACATCAAAATCAGAGCATAGCCAGGTACAGCGGTGCATACCCATAATCCCAGCAGTTCAGAAGGCTGAGGCAGGAGGATTGCAAGTTAAAAGCCAGCCTTAACAACTTAGCCAGGCCCTCAGCAACTTAGCAAGACCTTGTCTCAAAAAATTAAAATAAACAAAAAACCCACAGGGAGCTGAGTGCATGGCTTAGCAGTAATGGCTCTTGCCTTGCATGTGCAAGTACACAGGTTCAAACCCCAGCACAACATACACAACGAAATGTCCAAGCAGTGAGGACCACATGAAAAACTAAATAAAATCGATGCTCGCTCGCTCTCTCTCTCTCTCTCTTTCTTTCTCTCTCACTGTCCTTTTCTCTTTAAAAAAAAAAAAAAAACGAGAAGGGGCTAGAGTGGTGGCTTGGCGATTATGGCACTTGCCAGGCATGTACAAGTACAGGGGTTCAAACCCCAGCACCCACATACACAACTAAGTGTCAGAGCAACAAGGGCCATGTGAAAAAACTCAATAAAAATCAATTTTCTCTCTCTCTCTCACACTGTCCTTCTCTGTTTAAAAAAAAATTTTTTTTTAATTCTCTCTCTCCCACTGTCCTTCTCTCTTTAAAAAGAAAGAAACAAACAAACAAATAAACCACAGGCTGGGCATGTGACTCATGGGTTAAGCGCCCCTGGGTTTTAATCCTTGGTACCAAAAAATAAATATATAAGGAAGGAAGGAAGGAAAGACAGACACTAGTATTAATATTAGTATTGATATCAAAATAATATATGGATGTTATTCAAATTTTACCAGCAGTTTCAATAATTCTGCTTAAAAGAAAATTCCAGATCATCCCAAATTATATTCAATTGTCATGTCTCTCTAGTCTCCTTTAATCTGCAGCAGTTCCCTAGTCTTTCCTTGTCTTTCGTGACCTTGACATTTTAACAGGTACAGGCTGGTTATTTTGTAGAATGTCCTTGAATTTAGGTTTATGTAATGTTTCTTTTTGATTCAACTCAGGTTATGTATTTCTGGCAAGAACACCCTCTGGTGTTTATTTTTAACAAATTCATTAGGTAGCCCTGTAAGAGAAGTAGGAATAGGAAATCTGTGTTTTAAATCTCATCTCTCTAAACAGACTCTGAGCTCCCTGAAGGTTGATTCAGTTCTTCTCATCCCCAGGTGTAGGGTCCTGAATTAACCTTCAAGAGTTAGTGTTCTCTCTTGCTTGCTGCCAGAGGCACTTTGCTTGAATTTATGTAATATCTAGAGGGGATGATGACACTAAAAACTTCATAGGCTTGTGAGGCTCAAAATACTGATCCCGGGAAGCTGGAGCTGTGGCTTAGCAATCACAGCACTTTCCTGGCATGTGTGAGGACACAGGTTCAAACCCCAGCACCACGTACACAGCGGAGGGTCAGAGCAACAAAGGCCACATGAAAAACTAAATAAAAATTGATTCTCTCTTTCTCTCTCACTCTCCCTCTATTTTTTATTTAGTTTTTCATGTGACCTTCATTGCTCAGACACTTCATTGTTTACGTGGTGCTGGGGTTCAAACCTGTGTACTCATGCATGTGAGGCAAGCGCTGAAACCAATGAGCTACCCAATCAAGCCCCGTTCTCTCTCTTTAAAAAAAAAAATGCTGATCCCAGATCTGGTAAGACCCATTAGTAGAAGTTAGTGTGTGGAAAGTTGAGAAGTAATAGGATATTTACATAGTGTCACAGTCTTATTAATTGCAAAACACATCAATTGCAAATGGAAAAATGATAGTGGAGGGATGGAATAGTGGCTCAGCGGTTACAGCACTTGTCTGGCATGCATGAGGACACAGGTTCAAACCCCAGCACCACATACACAACAAAGTGTTGGAGCAACAAAAGCCACATGAAAAACTACATAAAATTGATTCACTCTTTCTCACTGTCTCTCTCTTTAAAAAAAAAAATAATAATTTAAAAAATTTTTAAATGATAGTAGAAAACCCTGGCAGACACTGCCTTAGCCAGGTGATCAAGTTTACCATCTACATTTATGGGATGAATCAGTGTCACATGCCCTTGACTTGATGCACTGAGAAGAACATATTCTCATTTTTTCACTTTAACCACTCCATGGCCCTCTTAACCTTCACCAGTCTTGTGTCAGGATCGACCAGGCTATTTGCAGAGGTGTGATTTGGTCAAATTGACATGTTAAATGCATAGCTTTATCAACAAAAGGAGAGAGAGGAGATTACATTCTGGAATGCTAACCTGGTGTCCACCAAGTCTGATGGGGCTCACACCTGCTTTGTATCCAGCCATCATCTACAAGGATGCATACTTAGTAAGCTAGTTCAATAGCCTACTAAGTATTGGACACTTCTCTCATCCCCTAGTCTCAAGTTTCCTTCTGCTCTGCATCCCACAGACTTTTTTGTTGGATTCTCTGGGCTCTTCAGTTTTCCTCTTCCCACCCCAGTCTCAGCCCTCTGTTGCATTCCCTACCCAGTCCACTCTGTCATCCCATTTCAGGGCAATAACATGAGTTAGGGTCTGAACTAGGGAGTCAGGAGCATGGGTATATCTGAGTCTGTGAGCAGCAAGTGGAGACTCTGGGCAAATTGCCGCTTGGCCTTGCTTCCCTCCTCCATATCTCTCATTCTTGCCCAGGGTCTTATTCTGCCTACCCATCACCCCCACCCCCTTCCTTTTCACTGACAGATTGTCAGACCTGCCACCTGAGGGATGCCCACCTATCAGGATGCCTGCCATAGCTCTTCTCCCCAGACCCTCCCCCACACAGTCACTCAGCCCAGCCACCCACCTCTGAGCAGAGCAAGCCCAACTAGGCTTCGCCTTGGCCTCCTAGCTCTTTCCTGTAAATGCACTCACAGCCAGGAGGGGTGCCATATTAAATCAAGACTGATGGAAACCAGTGGCTGTGATTATCCAACAAGATGCAGCATGGGAAACTGATTGCTGCCAGCACCAGGTGAGCACTTCTGAAGCTAATTGTACGTGGCTTTTATTAAGAGGATGATCACTCCCCACTCCTACTCTTCTGGCAGCACCTTCACAGTGCCTCAGTCCAGAGCCCTCTGCTTCTGCAGACTGGGTTACCCGCCTGACTTCTCCTCTAGATAACTGGAACCCCTTCTAAAGCAGAGCCTTAAGCTCAGACCCATAGCCTTCCCCTCATCAAAGAATCAGGTATGACAGTAGCCTATAGTTATGGAGTCCTTTACCAAGCTCTTCCAATCCTCCTTTGTTCTCCCAAATAGAATATATACAAGCCAAGCATTTTTCCTTCTCTAGTTTCTGCTGATGAGCTTGCCAGAAAGCTAGGATTGTGCTTATGCCTTTAAAAGCCATTCATTCGTTCATTTAATCCATTATTTGGTTCAAACTTTGCTAAGCATTGGGAAAAGAACATGAAGTAGTAACCTTTGACCTGATGTAATCCCAGTGTTTTTATCAAGAAAATTGATTCATTTCCAGAGGTTTTTCTGACTAGGCATAGGTATTTGGGACCCCAGGCTTAAAGAAATCAGGATATGCTCAGAAATGTAGGCCATAGTTTGAACTATTCCCAAGACCATGTAGAAAGTGCCTGAGAAAGTAGTTAGTTCCTGGTATAACCTTTCCCCCATGTTCACCTCCATAGAAAACAAGGACTCTTTTCCTTTGCCCAAGAAGATATCAACATACTAAGATAGCCTAAAGTCATGACACTGAAGAAGAGTTACAGGAAGTATAAGTATTTCCCTGGAGAAGACATAGGGAGGACATAGTAGTCCTACCCAGGTCAACAAAACAGGAAGAAAAGTTAACTCAGCCCTTGCCTGGGGCAAAGGGAAAGAGTGTGTTCTTGAGGCCCCACAAACCGGTGGATAGAAAGTACCTAGAAGCAGAATTCTCAACCAAGAGAGAAGACTGTCAGCCAGAGATGACCTGATTCCTCAAGGAGGGAGCTTCAGAGCCACTAGTGGGGGAGTAGGGCACACAGGTGTACTTGGCTTCTGCTTAAGCCAGAGCAATGCTTCTTTTTATTCATGAACCTCCAAACGTGATTGAATAATTAAAAGGAATCTGGTGCCCAAAAAAAGGCACCAGTTAGACAATCAGTTATCAAAATGCAGTGAAGGAGAAGGGAAATAATATTTATCAAAATCTTCATAAGGGCCAAATACTGTGGTAGCCATTTGAGTCACTCAGATTACCACTTAAACCTACAGACCTGGTGCCAGACTCAGCTAAGTATTTTATGTACATTATCTCATTTACTCCTTACCAGCATCCCATAAGGCTCCTACAAGGTGGGAATAAGTACAATTCCCAAGTTATATGAAGGAAACTTAAGATTCAGGGACGTGATCTAATCTCCCAGGGTCAGCTAACTGGTTAATGGGTGAGGTGAAGTTTGAACTCAGATCTTCTAAAGTGAAGCTTGTTCTTTCTGCCACACAGCTTGCCTCACTATGGTCTAAAAGAGGAGTCAAGGGGCTGGAGCAGTGGCTCAGCTGTTGCAGCGCTTGCTTGGCATGCACAAGTATGCAAGTTCAAACCCCAGCACCATGTACACAGCAAAGTCTTGGAGCAATGAAAGCCACATGAAAAACTAAATAAAAAATTGTTTCTCTCTGTCTCCCTCTCTCTCAGTGTCCTTCTCTCTTTAAATAAATAAATAAAAAATAAAGAGGAGTCAAACTTCAGATGGGGGATAACATTAAGCATTAAATGAGACACTGTAGAAAATGCTGGGTACAGTGCCTGGCACGTTGCTGCCTCTGCCAGAAGTGAGCTACCTCACCACAGAAACCCTGGCAAGCCAGCTTCCCCTTCAGGCTCCTTAAGGGCCTACCTCAGTGCAGGCTGGCACTGTCCCAGCTAGGATGTGTGCATCTCCCCATCAGAGCCTTCCAGCACAGACACGAGTGCTGAGCGGGCTGGTGGGCAGGGAGGAGGAAGAGGCAGATATATGGCTGGAGTCGGAAGAGCCAGGTGATGTATGTGGCGCCTGAGGGAGCTACACAGTGACACTCTGGATTCCAGCCGGCAAGCGTCGCTCCACTGGGATCGGCGCCGAATTATTGCTCCATATGAAACCCCAGGACTGATGGGAGCTTTCAGTTACAGACTGATAGCAACAGCCAAAATTGGATTGTTTGCTATTTATTTTTTTTAACTTCTGTCAAGGTCACTACCGTATCAGGAAAACACTGCCCAAGCAGCAGGTATTTTTCATCCACTCTGCCCACAAGAGCAATCTGCAACCACAACTTTTGTGACAGGGCCTTATCTTGACAGAAAGATGTCAGTGTCACATGGGCTTCAGGGAAAGGAACCTCCTGAAGACCCAGTCTTCCTTTGTCAGTTCAAAAACCTGCTTCCTTCCTTTTCAGCTCTTAACTTCCTAAAATGCTTTCCTGTCTGGCCCCCACCTTCACCCCTCCTTGTATGGTCTGCAGATAGACCTCCAGCTTCTTCAAGCCTCCCATCTTCCAAGAAGCCCCCCAAAATATTCCATATGTGTCTATTTTTCCCTTTTCTGCACTTCTGCGCTACCCCATCTAGCTGCTAATTCCTCTTTTTTTCTATCATCAAATTAGTTTTACAAATATTCACCAGGTATCTCCACTCTGCCAGGACCCCTGCTGGAAATAGCAATGAGTGAAGATAGTGTCTGCCCTCAGGGAACTCATATTCGAGTCAGAGGATAGATTCACAAGCTGCTGGTAAATGGCATAGTTCTAGAGATGAGCATTTATGCTCAGAAACCATGAGGAAAGTGGTCTGAGAAGAACTTGTGTGCAGGCCCTGTCTTGCCAGCCCTTGAGTTGGAGCTCCCTGTAGGCAAGGTGTGGCTCTCTTCTTCTGGAAGGGTGACCAGGACAGATGGGAGAATGGGAAGAACTAGGTCAGCCTCTCATGCTCATGAACCAGAGCTATATGCCACAGGACCCCTGGAGTCCCACACCTGTGTTTTTCTCCGGAGTTAGGGGATAGAATGAAACTAGGGTCTGACACCCCTGGGCCATTTGTCTTCTCTCCCCACAGTACCAGGAGAAGCAGCGGAAGCGTGAGGCTGAAGAGCGGCGCCGCTTCCCTCTGGAGCAGCGTCTGAAGGAGCACATCATTGGCCAGGAGAATGCCATTGCCACCGTGGGTGCTGGTGAGTTCCAAGACGATAGCCAGGGCAGGAAAGCCCAGGTTAGCTCACACTCGGCCACAAGGAGGTGTACATCCTACAGCCACCAAACTCGAAAGGCGCAGTTAATACTAAAAATTAACATTTCTTGAGTACCGTCTATATGCCAAGCATTGTTATAAGCTCTTTGTATACCCTGTGTCATTCAGTTTTTTCAGCAGCACTGTGAGGTTGGTACCACCAAATCCCCATTTAACAGGTAAAGAAGCTAAGACACTACAATTAAATAATTTGCGCAAGGCGGCTTTCCTGTACTTAGAATTTTAACTCTCACCTTCATCTGGTCCTCTACCCCTCTGTCCCACTCCCACGGTGGGATACACAGGTCCCAGAGAGGGTTGGGAGCTTGTCCATCACTAGTAATGTGGCCGCTGGGCTAGAAGTCAGACATGTTTCACTGTTCCAGGCCAGGACTCTCCCATCTCTTCAGAATAGTGTTTCAGCAGCTGGCCCTATCTTAGGAAAAACATCCCAACAACTTTAGAATGCCTTCTTCCTTACCTACAAAGGCCTTATTCCCATACTTTGACCCCTGGGGACCAGACTGTGTAACCCTTAATCTGTGGCCGTCCTGCCCATGGAAAGCCCACTAGACAGCAACCTTCCAGAGGGTGAGGTGGAGAAAAGGAATCCTATGCCAAACAAGACAAAGGTGGAGTTCTCTTCCATGGAGAGTTCTCTAAGCATGGCTCCTGGACTAGCAGCATCACCCTTCTCTGGAACTTGAGAAATCAGAGTTCAGGGGCTGGAGTAGTGGCTCAGTGGTAACAGCATTTGGCACGTACACAGCAAAGTGTCGGAGCAACAAGAGCCACATGAAAAACTAAATAAAATTGATTCTTTCTCTCTCTCATTGTCCCTCTCTCTCTGAAAGAAAGAAAGAAAAAAGATATCAGAGCTCAGACCTCACCACACTTGTGGGATCAGAACCCTGAAATTTGTGTATTAATAGGCCCTTCAGGTGATCTGATGCTCAGCTGGAGTTTAACCCACTCCTCTGAGAGGTCATGACCAGTCCCACTGACACATTGTTTACTCTTCTCTCCAAGCATCAAGCCCCACCAGATGTAGCCCAGTGGCTTCCAAATACTCACCTGACTCTGCTCACTGAAAAAAGGAGCCACCAGGCAGCCCTCTAGGACATTTTGGGGCTACATTATCAGCCCTAAGATACCAATTATAGGAGAGTAATTGAAAAACAATGGCAGTCACCCCATGATGCACTGGGCCCAGCCTAATCTCCATCATCCTCACACACCATTGGGGCTCATGACTCCCATGTGAACCGCTCAACAAGAGTCTGATCATATCAGCAGAGGACAGGAGCCCATAAACCAAAGCTGCCTCTCCAGCTACAAGTCAGAAAGTGTCCTGCTGACACACACAGGAGCTGGGGAAGAACTTTTATGAACACACATGGCCCCACTACTCGGGCCCAGAGCACATCTCCTTGGGGTCTGGAGAGATACCCCTTCCCAGCTTCTACCTCAGAGGTGGCAACCCCAGTTCCTTTGCCAAGGCTGAGTCTCAGGTGAAGGAAGCAAACACTCTGAGAACTCTCATAGGTGGAAGAGAGGAAGAATAGCCCACTCAAGAAATGGATTATCTGAGTGCAGATCTAACAGTGGCTCTTTTGGAGACTCTTGTCTACTTGAACCAGGACGGCAGCTGCCATTACAGTGTTTTCCCAGTTTCTTATACACTTCTCCAGCAAGCCACCTGCTATACTTTGACCTACTTCTCACCAGTTCCTCAAACCCATAAGCTGTGAAGCTCCCCAGAAGTAGAGTTTGGTCCCCACCATAGAGATGGAAAGAATTAGACCAACCTGGGTCTGTCACTCACCTGCCATGCAACTCAGCCTCCTCAGTTTTATGTGCATCAGTTTTCTTACCTGTGCAATGGGGTGCTAAGTCCAGGACTGTTGGACCCTAGACATGTGTTCTTTCCTGTCTGCCAAGCAACAATGACTATAGCCTAGTCCCTGCCCTCAAGATGTGAGCCTTGGGTACTGGAGATGTAACTCAGTAATAGAGCACTTGTCTAATGTGTGAGTCCCTGGGCTCTATCCCCAACACTGGAGGGGTGGGGGGAGATGCTCAGCCTTAGGGTTGTTTTTGTTGGTTTGTTGTTTTATTAGACTACTGGGAATTTAACCCATGAGCATTCTACGACTGAGCTATATCTCTGGCCCTTTTCATTTTTTGAGATAGAGTCTCACTAAGTTGCCTAGGCTAGCCTTAAATGTTGGATCTTCCTGCTTCACATTTGTGCTAGGCACTCTGGGTCAGAATCTGTGGTGTCACACAGCAACCAGAACCTCACAAATGAAGCAGGAACAAGGGAATGAGGTGCATTTAGCAGTTAGGCCAGGCCTCTCTGGGTCCTCTAGGCTAGCATCACATGTGTGCTAGGGATTAGCCTTCTGCATTGCTGGGATTACAGATGTGTGCCGCTGTACCTACCATGGGTCCTCTGCTCTTTAGGTCAAGCCTCTAGATGTTTTCTTTCACTGGGATTGGATCCCAGCCACAGCTCACCTTTTCCTTAACCATACACTGACTTCTGATGGAACACCCATCTTGCCTTTCCTTGCTATTGGCCCAGAGCAAGAGTAGATGAATCGAGTGCACACCTCCAGGAGCTGTCAGAATGTGTACCCTGAGAGTGTCCACCCACTTAAATCTCCCATTCTGTCACCTGAATCCTCCTTCAGGTCAGTTGTAAAGCTCTACTCCTTGTCCCATGTAGGCTGACCCTGCTATGTCTCCAAAAACCCTAGAAAAAAGAGTGGCCATTGGGGCCCAGGTTGAGCAAGACTGGTGCTTTTTTGCCTCCATTTGTAAAGTGGTAACTGTGTGCCTGCCTGCTTTGCTGAAAAGCCCTGTAGCTAGAATCACACGATACTATTCTGAGCCATGTTCATTTCCTGTGACCAGCTCCCAGAGGCTCCTAGACCCCCACATGAGGGAATAGCAGTCTGATGGTTGCAGTTACAAGCCCAGACAAAGCATGAGGCACTCTGGGTCAGAATCTGTGGTGTCACACAGCACCCAGAACCTCAAAAACAAAGCAGGAACAGGGGAATGAGGTGCATTTAGCAGTTAGGCCCAAAAAAAAGAAGAAGAAGAAGAAGTTAGGCCAGGTCTCTCTGGGTCCTCTAGGCTAGCATCACATGTGTGCTAGGGACTGACCGAATGGAGCCTGGCACCCCATGGGTACCGTGAGGATGGGCAGCCAGAGAAGTGCCGCAGAATGAATTGATTTGATAAATGGCCATTTATTACCCTCACGAATTGGCTGAAACCAATTTCGGTCACATCAACCCCTGGTAAGTGCTGGGATATTGATTTGTGCAAAGTAATACAGTGAATTTATCAGTGTGATCCCCAGCTGCAGGGCCTGTAGCAAGGTTGGCGCACAGTTACCGCCTTACAAATGGAGGAGATAAAGCACCAGCCCCACAAACCAGGCCCCAATGGCCTCTCTGGTCTTGTAGGGCCACCAGAGCCAAAGCAGGGCCAACCTGCATACCACAAATCAAAGCCTTGGCACAGAAAGTGAGGCTCTTCTTCCAGAATCCAGAGCTGCTGAGAGTCATGGGGAGGGGAAGATGCCCACATGGTCAGGCAGACCTCCTGAGAGCATAACACCTCTAAACTCCTCCTCCTCCTCAGAAAGCAGCCAGGTGTCTGTTCACATTCAGACCTAGACCACCATTCATTGATCTCCTAAATAGAAACAGACATTTCCTTAGCCCCTCCCACCCCCTCACCCCTTACAGCCCAAGTATCAAGTTCTGTCATTCTACTCCTTAAATGGTTCTCAAGCCTGGCCTCTCCCACTGCAGCTCCCACCTGAACCATGGCAGTGGCTTAGTCACTGGTCTTCCTGCCTCCTCTCCTTTCCCTCGGATCAATTTTTCTCACTGGGTGATCTTTGGAAAACAAATCTAACAGTGCCCCTTTCCTGTTGGAAACCTTAAGTGGCCCTTGGAAACCCTGGCATGGCATGAAGCCCACAGCTCGTTTTCCTCTGCCTGCACTCACCAGCCACAGCACCTGCCTCTGCCTGCCTGCACACACCATGCTGATCTGCCTGCTTTTGCATTGCCACCCTATGGTTCCTTTTCTGGCCCATCTACCCCAGCCCATCTCCTACACTGGCTGGCTTCTCTTTGGGCTAACCCAGTTCAGGAGCAGTGGACTGTGGGTTCCTTAAGGGCAAATGCCATGACTTGTTTGTTTTCCCAATTCCTGGACCATCACCCTGGCCACAGTAGATGCTGAACAGTTTGTGAAATTAATTTATATGGTGTGGCCCCCTTGTCAGTCTCTGTGATGTGCTCTGAAGAAAGAAGCTACAGCACCTGCCCTCCAGTAACCCACAAGCATACTGGGAACAGAACTTTAGTGAGATCATTAATTACAACCATACTGCTTGACCCTTAATCCCTTGGGTGGTAGGCCTTTCCCCACACCTGCTTTAAGGTGCCTCTCGGGGCCAACCTGCATGCCCCTGACAGCTTAAAGCTTCTGAACAGGGGCCTGTGCCTGATACCGTTAGACCTAATCCCAGTTGACCCTCTGAATCCTCCTCAAGCAAGATCTTCCACCTCAGTTGCCCTTCTAGAAACAACAAATATCTGGCCCACGTATAGAATCTCAGCATCAACCATATGACATGCAAGGTTACACTGACCTGCCTTACACTTCAATTCTCTTGTGGATTAATCCAAAAGAATAATCTTCCCAAACCCTGCACCTTTCTGGGTCCTCCTTTTGAAAACTGGTATCTGATATGAAAAATGTATCCAAGTCATCCCTAAGTTATAGAACTGCTTGCATCTCTGCACCCACACTATGTCCCTTCAGGGTCACTGCCTGTGCTCTGCTGTTTTGTTCTCTATACTGCCCTGCCTTTCCATTTTATCTATATCTGCTGACATACTCAAGACCTACACCTCCCAGATGCCCCCACTCCAGTGCTTCCTTGGATTCAGACCCTTTCCCTGAACTTCAAATGCATACTTTTGTCATTGGTTACATAGGTATGCTATGTTTTTGAGTCTTTCTCCCTCCATGATCAGGAACTGCCTCCGTCAGCTGTTTCCTGAGGTAGGACACCTAAATGTATAAAGGTTGTTAACCTGAGTAAGTATAGTCAGAGCCCCTTTTGACACTGCTGATAGACACTGGGGGTACTCAACCATGAGTCCTTCTGAAGGGCTGGTTCCCTTAAGAGATGCCACAGCATGAATCATGCTCCCAGGTTGTTAAAAAACCTCCATGCTAGGTCATTAGAACTTACCAAGAAGGATGAGTCAGACCCCTAGTCTGCTCTGGAACCTTGAGCAGACTCTGAATGGAGGCAGAGGCCTGGGGTAGGACAAGGAGGCAGCTTTTTACTCTCTGGTTTTTTCACACATTGGGGGCCTTCTTAGAATGTCTTGTCATACCTCCACCCCAGATTCCAGTTTCCCCTTGCATCCTTCAGGCACAAATGACTCTTCCCGTACTTCTCCTGGCCCACTCACCCTATTTGGAACCCACAGTTTTCACAGCAGCATTTCCCTCAAAGGTACAATCCTTGTTTTGGGCCTCTGTGGGTTTCCCAGCTCCTGGCAAGAGCTTAAAAATGCATATGGCTCCCTGGAGAGGGTTTAGAGAAGAGTGGAAACCTTCACCCAAGAGTAATAGAAGCCACCTGGAGCACTAGCAGACTCTGAGGTCCAAGCTGCATTCTTCACCTCTGTACAATGAGACTTGAAGAATCTGTTCTTTCTCCTTGATGATTCCAGAAAAACCAGGATTCATTTCATTTAGTCAGCAAGCATCAGTCTCAGGGGATCCCTCAGGAATCCACTTAGAATGATTATAAGGATGAAAAAGACCTACAGAATACCAAAGCTAATGACTGCTGCCATTGCTACAGCAATGATTTCCATTACTTTTACTGTTAACTCCACCATTCACAGCTTACAAAATGCTTCCATAACCATTAACTAATCTCATCTTCATGTAGAGGTGACATAGCAGATGTACCTACCTATTTCCATTTTATAGATGAAGAAACTGACTCTACAGGAATCGGTGTTTTATTCAAATTCAGTCAACTAGTAAGTGATAAAGACAAGTCTCTGAGTTTGTTTTTTTAAGAGAGGGACAGTAAGAGAAAGAGTATTGATTTTATTTAATTTTTCATGTGGCTTTCGTTGCTCTGGCACTTCATTGTGTATGTGGTGCTGGGGTTCAAACTTGAGTCCTTGGTCATGCCAGGCAAGTGCTGTAACCACTGAGCCACTGCTTCAGCCCCTCTGAGCTAGTTCTTGTAACTCCTGTGCCCTCCATCATACCATTCTGTAATTGAGCATGTACTAAAGAGTACAGATTTGTGAATTAATGGAGTAGAAGTGCAGTAGTAGAATTAATTATAAAGAGTTATTGCAGGTTAGTTTTCAGATGACAGACGAGGCCAGGAGAAAGCATTTGGAAAGGGACAAGACACAATCAAGGTGGGCACCAGCTCAGTATATGGGAGGCAAAGGAGACTGGTTGTGGCCAGCCAGGGAAAGGGGCTGAACAGCCCATGAAGAGGCCCTGATACCATCTCAAGCACAAGAACAGTGGTAAGGACAAGGACAGGGACTCCTGAGGCCATATGTTGAATGTCTGAGTGAGTCAGACTGGAACATTACAGAGGGAGCTTCTTCCGTGAATAGGTGCTGTGGCAGCAGGGAAGAGAGAGCTGCTTCCCTTCCCTATGCTCCCAAAGCACCAGTTTAGGCTCGAGCCAGCCAGGGTCAGCCCAGAGTCTCATTCACTTACTTACCTGTGTAACCTCAAGCAGGTTTCCTAATTTCTTTGTACATACATTCTCACCTATAAAATGGGAATCAAGGCTCCTGGCCTACTGGCTTCATGGTCATAATGAGGCTGATATGAAATTATGTCTACAGAGGTTCTTCATAGGCTGTAAAGTGATGGCAGAATTATTTGCACATTTGCTGGTCTGCCATGGGAGCAGCAGCACTTATGGCCATATCCACATGGGCCCATCCAGGTCTCTTGTCTCTTCCAGCCTCTACCCTGGCCTGACAGGACCCTCTGGGCTCCCAGGTTTTGGCCTCCAGCCACCCTGCCCACTACACATCCTAGGGCTCACCTTCCCCATTCCTTCCTAGCTACTTCCATTTTTCATTCTGTCGAACTCCATCTGCTTCGCCATTTTTCTCTTCAGATATTATTAGAAATATCCAGAGTTGTAATTGTTTAATGGTTGCCATTTCACCTGTTTCATGGGGGGCCCAGATCAAGCCCACCCCAGATTCATGCCCTGGGTCTGTCAGAATTGACCAGGGACAGCTGTGCAGTGGAGTCTGTGTGGCATTATAAAGAGCTCTTTCCCAGGTGCATTATTAGAAAAGAAGGGGGGAAAGATGGCCCCAGGCATAATTCAATTCTACATTCTCCATGGTGTTTTTTATACTGCACAGCCCAGCAGTGTGCAGCCCTTGATGGGCTGGGATGCTGCCCTGAAGAAACAAAACAAAACAAAATAAAATCAGAACCTTGTGTATGTGATAACCTGGGAAACCCCATTCCCCCAGGCCACCTGTTTGATCATGCCTAGGTACGTACGCCTCCTTAGATGCCTCATCAAGCCTGAACCCAGTTCATACCACGCCTCTTCCCAGCCTAGCTTCTCTAGCCAAATTTTGGACGACTGTGCCTCTTTTCAGGTGACCCTGCCCCAACACATATATATACATGTTCACACATATATTCACAAAAGTCTGGCTTTGCCATTTTAATACCTCCACTTCCCCCAGATACCCTCACCCCCAGCTCTCTCTTTCTGCTGGGATACCAGGGAGTCCCTTTCAACCAGGCTTGGACTCCCCTGCTTCATCCCTAGTATTCAGTTATCTATGAAGTCTGTGAGCTGCACTTAGAGAAAATCTGTATCCTAGCCTAGAAAAAGGTGGACTCAGTGTTCTAAGTCCTTTCAAGTCCTTTCAGAGTTCTCAGGGAACATCTCCCGGGCAGGCAAAAGTGGCTTGTCCAAAGTCTGTGAAGTTGCTGTTTCCATCTGCTTCTACTGAGATCAGAAGTGGAGAGAGAGAGAGAGTACTTTAGATGACATTAAAGACAGAGGTGAGGGCTGGGGTCGTGGCATGGTGGTGGTACACTTGCCTGACATGTGTGAAGCCCTGGGTTTGATTCCCATCGCTGGAAAGAAAAAAAAAGGAGGGGGGGGGGTAAGAAAGACCACAAGCACAGAACCGAACTCCTAAGACAGGGAGTCCAAACCCTCATAATCTGGTCCCACCACCATTCCTCATCTTCATTCCTGTCTTTCCACCTCTGTCAGACTAGCCTCTTCTCCAAATCCTACCAGGCCTCCATGGTCCCACCTCTTCCAAAGAGCCTTTCCTAACATCTGCAGCTACTGCTTTGAAAGCCACATAGTATAACTGTTAGTAGTTTCGCTCCTCAAAACTGCCAGACGAATCCTTAAGACTGTCATCTCTTCCTTGATTGACTAAGTTTCCAGGCCTTGTCCTGTGATATTTATCCCTTTGCTGATTTCTCCCCAACATGATTTCCCCAGACCAGACATGCTGTTCCATATGCAGAAAGACCTTGACATTGCACAGTGCTCTTTCCTCTTCCTTTCCATGACTGCTGTGTTTCCATTAATGCAACCCAAATTGATATGCACTCTTTTTTAAAGAGGGGGAGAAAGATAGAATCAGTTTTTTATTTATTTTTCATCAGGTTCTGGTTCCTCTGATACCCAGTTGTGTATGTGGTGCTAGAGTTTGAACTTGGATCCTTGCATATGCCAGGCAAGTGCTCTAATCTCTGAGTCACCGCTCCAGACCCTGATATTCCCTTTTTTTTTTTTTTAAGAAAGGGATAGTGAGTGCGAATCAGTTTAATTTAGTTTTTCATGTGGCTTTCATTGCTCTGACACTTCATTGTGTACTTGGTGCTGGGGTTTAAACCCACATCCTCACACATGCCAGGCAAGTGCCATAACCACTGAGCCACTGCTCTAGCCCATGATAACTCACTTGTTAAAGCAACCTTATATAATTTTTTAAAAAGAAGGCAGGTTTAGGGGCTGGAGCAGGGGCTCAGTGTTAGAGTGCTTGCCTGGCATACATGAGGTCCTAGGTTCAATCCCCACCACCACATACACAAATAAATGAAGGAAAAATAAAAACCAGAAGAAAAGAATTAACACTCTTTTTAAAAAGATAGACAGGTTTAGAGAAAGAAAAGCAACCCTATCATCTACTAGTTGTGTGACTTGGGCAAGACTCGTTATCTGTTGCCTCAGTTTCCTGCTGAGCATAATAGAGTTGGGAATACCCTTCAGGTTTTTGGTGTGGTCTTGAGTAAATAACATTGTTGGTGGATTTTCCAATTGTGCTTAGCATGCAAGCATGTTCAATAAATGATTCTTATGGTTCTGCCTTGCTCCCCTCAGAGCCTGATTCTCCCATTTCATAGAGCACTTCATTTCCTTGCCTTGAATGCATAGCGCTTGATTACATTCTTCCTGAAGAAGAGAGGTCAGGGCTTGCTGTAGCACATTTGAACCCCAAGGGAACCTAGTACAGATGTTTCCCACTGGAGACCATGGTTAGCTGAGATACTAACCAAGTGGCTCACTCCCACACCCCAACCTCCACACTACCCTTGATTGGCTTCCTGAAAATGCGTGTGGCTGTGTTTCCACTTCCTAATCCAGTCAGCTTATCAGACCATGGTTTCCGCAAATGGGAAAGGTCCCAAAGTTCACACCCCAAACACCAAAACCTGCCAGGGTCTTCTTCCTCTCACATTTGCATAGGTGGGTAGAGGGCTAGCCAGCAAAAGCTGAAGTTCCTCTCAAATTCTCCTTCACCAATCCCCCACCCCCTTCACCTCCATTCACCATCCACCCGCCTTTCAGTTTCCCTGGCAACGCTGAGTGCTCATCCTGGAAAACTTTATCCGAAATCTGCTCTGGGCAGCTTTCCAAATCCATGCTAACCTGATTAGGTGTCTCTAGGGGCCTTGCCAGCTAATCAGATTAGGCAGCACTAATGGTAGTGAGGACTTTGAGTGGGCGCAGAGCAGTAAAACATATTGTATACTTAGTGATAATTATCCTGCCTTTTGTGTCATTGATTTATCTGCCTCCCTCCTCGTCCCCCTGTCTTGTGTGTTTGGCCGTAGCAATCCGGAGGAAGGAGAACGGCTGGTACGATGAAGAACACCCTCTGGTCTTCCTCTTCTTGGGATCATCTGGAATAGGTATTCGGGAACAGATCAGACGTTGGAGAAAGAGAGCTGGAGGTGGAGGGGGGCATGCTTGGCCCAAGCACAACAGCACCAGCTGCTGTGGACTAAGGGTCGTGACACACATCTTGAGTTCAACTCCCAGCTCCAGAAGCAACTGCCTCCAAATTACAGAGCCATCAAAAAGAGGACTGTGGGTTTTTTAATCATCTGCCATATCGTGAACAACTAGAATCAAGACCCTCCCCCAGAAGCCATGGTATAAGGACAAATTCACCTGGAGGACCAGGCCTCAAGGCTCATTAGCTCTGGGCCAGGCACCTGCATCCCAACAGGCTCTCCTGTGGGAACTACTGAACCATCTCCACTGTTCACCACACCAGCCACATTTAGGCAGCCTAGCTTTAGGAAACTAAAAGCCCCAGTAACCAGCACAATGACAGGGGCACACCAAGACTGGTTGCAGTAACATGGGCTGGGTATTTTTCTAGCCAGTTGAGCTGTCTTGTCCAAGGCATTCTCAGCCCCTCACTCTCACAACCCCCCTTTCCCACCTCCCATCATGGTCTTGACAGGGATTTCATGGTTTAGTTACCTCTTCTTCATATCAAACACCATCATGGACCTAGTTATCCCTTAGATGTAGGGTTCCAAAAGGTTATTGCCCCCAACCATGATGCCATAGACCTTCTGTACCACTCAGTGATTTCTAGTGGCTTTACCATCATTCCCAGTGACCCTTCAGAGCCACCACTTTGGTATTATCATTCCTTTTTTATATCAGAAAGGACTATGAAGCCAGTGAGAGGTACTCTTCATCCCTTCCCAGCCATTCCTTTGGAATATAGTTCCAGGGCCTGGCTGAATGGCAGAACCATAGGGTTTAAGAGAGATGTAGGGCAGAGAGCAAGAAAGTCAGGTCCCTCTCAGGAGAGGCGAAGTTTGTGCTGGGCATCTAAGGGCAAGTTGGCTCTGGATTAGTCACCACCCCCACTCTTCAACGTACAGCTGCAGAGAAATGACCTTAACACCATCCATGGAAAAATCCCAGGTTCATTCCCTAAGTGACCTGAGGAGAAGCTCAGAGGAGAATCTCTGAGCCTCAGCAGTCCATCTGTAAAATATATGCTTTCTAGTGTCCATGAATTTCTAGTCACCTGGTTCTAACAACTCTTGTCACTTCTTTCTTACTAGGAAAAACAGAGCTGGCCAAGCAGACAGCCAAATATATGCACAAAGATGCCAAAAAGGTAAGGGCTGGGACCAAGGCATCATCTGCAGGCTTTGGAAACCTATCAAAAATATGAGACTCTCGAAAGCTGGTAGTAGCCAATTAAAAAACTGCATCCCAGCCCAAGAAGCAAGCCTCGGCCCTGACTAACAGTTGCTCCAGGAATTCTTCATCTATGAAATAGCAATGATAATCCTCGGCCTATCTGACTCCTGGGAAAACCAACTGAGATTCATCCACACAGCATTGTCAAGTACCTGCATTGTGCTGAATGCTGCCAATGCAGTGTTTATTAAGGCACCTTCCCTCCCCAGCATTCAGGCTGGAGCAGTATCCAGGACAGTCGGGGATATGCTGGAGGAAGTCTTGGAGGCTGTCAGATAAAACAGGAATGAGATGGTGCCTATTGCTTATCTCCATCCTGCGTGACCTCTGAGACCTGTTTTCTTGTGCCTTATTTGTGAGCTGCTTCTTATGCTCCTTCCCATGGCTCAGAGCCCTGGATTTTCCACAAGAAAGAGCCATCCTTATTCCCTGTTCATTCATACTCAGCTTTGCAAAGACTACTCAGTTTGACTCTCTTAAGTCCACGGGAAATGCCCTAGAGAGAACAATCCTAAATGCAAAACACTTTAATGAAGGGTACACCGTCCTACCAGTCTTCCCAGCATGAGACCAAGGTCCTCTTCCCACTGCTGGAGGTTACCCTAGGCACGCCCCACTCCATATTCCCCACCAAGGTATTGAGGATTTGCCTAAATCTTTCCTAGTGGCCCCCAGAAGCACAGTCCTGGATTCCTATTCTGCTTGTGCCCTACCTGCATCGTTGCTACCTCACTGAGAACCTTGGCAGCCACAGAAACAAAGTGGCTCAGGCTGTAACCTCCTGAACCCCCTTCTGCCTAAGAACTGGCAAAAGGCCCTTCACTGGCAGAGTAGCTATGCACTGCCTTTACCAAACCCAGAGCAGACGACTTGACAGGCAGGCAGGCAAGAAGCAGCACATGGCATACTAATATGCACTAACCGAAATAGCATTTTTAAGACAATTCATCAGGTTGGCAGCAATTGAAACAATTAGCACTCTGGAAAGGGCCATAAACTAGCTAGACTATTAGGGAAGATGCAGTTACGGGCAGGAACCACCTGATTAGGGATGAAGAATTCTGAGGGGTTTAATTTTAATACTGTCAGAAAGGTTAATATTTAATTACAAATTATAATCTCCTTATCCAAGCTGTCTTAATATGTCTTCCTACACAGTGGAAGTAGAAGGAAAGTATCTGCTGACTTGCCAGTGTAGAAAGGAGAAGGGGCTTGTTAAAAGACTGATGATGCATGTAATTTTTTAGTAGGCAAAATGGGACAGAGATTGACCCCAATGCAAGGTGCCCTACAGGCTGGATGATGATGTACTTCAGTACACACCTCACCCAGAATGAGAAGTAACTCCATCACCCACCCACATCTACCATTGGAGGCAGCAGACCATAGTAGGCAGATTTCTAGAGCCAGACATTCTTCGGCTCAAGTTCCCATTCGTCTGTCTCCCAGCCCCCGTGAAGTTTCAGCTCTCTTGCTTCAGGGTCAAGCTGCCCAGTCCTGTGTCAGGCAGTGGTGAAGATCAAGTGAGATCATACTTTGCAGCCAGCTTGGCTCTAGCACAGTGGAGGACTAGACGCTGAGAACTTAACAAGATCCTATCTCAAAAAAAATTTTTAAAGGCTGGGGATGTGGCTCAGTGGTTAAATAACCTCTAGGTTCAATTCCCAGTACCAAAAAAAAAAAAAAGTTACATTGCAAATTAGAACAACTAGGGTGTGAAGCCAGGTTAACTTGACATAATGAGCCCTAGAGTCTGCTCCCTCCAGCCTGGGACATTGACATCTGAGCATAAAGCTCAAACCCTTCAAGAGCCCAGCCAACTGGCAGAGGGACGATATGAAGCACTAGGACATAATGGCTAAAAACACAGAAATGGTGCCGGATGCCCAAGCTTGTGTGACCTTAGGGAAGTTAATCTAATGTGTGATTTTGTTTCCTCTTCTATAAAGTGGGAATGATAATAGCACTTGACCTCACAGACTTGTACACATTCTAAGCCCTTCTTAACTTGCCTAGGACATTGCCAGGCGTAGGTGAGCACCAATGAAAGCCAGTTATTACCTGTCAGAGACACCTCTGACTTTCAGCCAATTGCTCTCTCTGCATTCCCAGCTTTCCTGTGATCATCCTCCACCCCTCCCAAAGCCTGTATGTCATGGCAGACAGAGCTAGACATGCTTGCTGGCTTGTGCCCTGTGCACTGATAGCAGTGCCTACCCGCACATCACCTTAACCTCTGTAAGCCCTTTCCCACCTTTTGGCTTGTTTCCACGCAGGGCTTCATCAGGCTGGACATGTCTGAGTTCCAGGAGCGACATGAGGTGAGAGTCTCCTTGGAGAAGTGTGATATAGGGATCTTACTGACATGACTGCTCTGATGTTTTATATGAGTTGTCGTTTGGGCTTTTGGGCCTCACCTCATATAATTCCAGCAGCCCTGGGACTTGAAGGGTGTAGATAGGGGTGCAACAGAGACACTGATGTGTCTTTCCTTGAAGAGTAGCCATAGAGAAAATCTGTCTGCCCTCCCGTCATGGCAGGATTCCTGCCACACCAGGAAAGAGACAGCCACTGTCCTGTTGAGACAGACAGTCTTACTTGTGTATAAAGCCATCCCCCACACTGGCCCCATATTGCAGACTAAAAGCCAAAAAGTCCTCCTAATGTATATTTTTCTTTCTACCAGGTGGCCAAGTTTATTGGGTCCCCACCAGGCTATATTGGCCATGAGGAGGGTGGCCAGTTGACCAAGAAGTTGAAGCAGTGCCCCAATGCTGTGGTGCTCTTTGATGAGGTGGACAAGGCCCATCCAGATGTGCTCACCATCATGCTGCAGCTGTTTGATGAGGTGAAAGTCAGCCTGGGCCAGGATGGAGTTGTGGGGACACCTGAAGGTATTGGGGCTGTGAACAGCATAAATCCAGGGCTCAGAGGCTGTCTGATCATTACTCACTGCTCCCCCATGTGCACATTTAGTCACGTAATAAACGTGGCTCAGCCCCCTCTCTAGTCAGGACTCAGGCAAGACACTCAAGGGAAGACCAGCACTGCCCCCGAGTTGACATTTCATAGCTGCTCAGCCTGCCTTCAAGATGGACAGTAGGGCAGAGGTTCCTTTAGAGGGAGCACTGAAGTTTTAGTTCCACCTCTGCTCCTGACTGGCTTTGTAGCCTTGGCAAGTCACTGCCCATCTCTAGGCATCAGGGACTTCATGTGGCAAGCAAGAAAACTAGATCAGTAAGTTACAAGAACTGTTCTGGCTCCAGCAGCTCTCATTCCTCCCTGTGTATCAGACATTGTCTGCACCAATTCTTTTTATTTTTTAATGTTTTTTGTTAAGGAGTTGAGTAGTTGAGTTGTTTTTACAGTCATAAATGCATATAAACTAACAGTATGATATGCATTTGCTCCTAAAAAATAGTTAACCCCACATCACCCACACCCCAGTCTCTTCATCTTCTATATTTCACTCCTATTAAAAATATAAATGTGTATATGTATAACATTGTGAATTATATGTGTGTGTGTGTATAAGATTGTGAATTTTCCAGAATTAAACGATTACATAAGTATTATTTGGCTTCTCAGGGGAGTATGCTACATTATTGTTTGTCTCCCTGTCTTCCCTCCCTCTCCCATCCCCATTTTCTCTCCCTTCCTCCCTCCCCTCTACATGCCTATGGTTCCCCTAAATTATGTGTTGCTATGCCTTTGATGGGTCCAATACGTGAGTTCGACTACCTTTCACCCAAGCCTGAGTTTAGCTGTAGCCTCCACAAATGAGGAAAAACATTTGACCCTTGACTCTCTGGGTGTGGCTAACTTTGCTCAGCATGATTTTTTCCATTGCCATCCATTTACCTTCAAAGGCCGCAATATCATTGTTTCTAATAGGTGAATAGAACTCCATTGTGTATATATACCAGAGCATTTGGATCCAATCATCCTGTGAGGAACACCTGGCTGGATTCCATAATTTAGCTATTGTAAATTGAGCAGCTATGAACACTGATTTTGCTGCATCACTGCAATGTGCTGATTCTAACTTTCTGGGAAAATACCCAGAAGAGGGTATTTTTTGAGGAGTCTCCACACTGCTTTCCAGAGTGGCTGCACCAGTCTGCAGCCACCAACAGTGTGCCAGTGTTCCTATCTCCCTCTATCATTTGTTACTGTTTGTATTCTTCATCTTTGCCAGTCTGGCTGGAGTCTGGTAAAGTCTTAATGTAGTTTTGATTTGCATTTCTCTGATTACTAGTGATTTAGAACAATTTCTCATGTATTCATTGGCTTGCTCAGTTTCCTCCATTGAGAAGTTTTTGTTTAGCTCTCTGGCCCATTTACTGATTAGATTGTTTGTGTTTTTGATATTAAGTTTTTTGAGTTCTTTGTAAATTTTGGATATTAGTCCACTGTTGGAGGAATCACAGGCTATGATTATCTCCCATTCTATGGGTTCTGTCTTGATAGTTTTGACCAATTCCTTGGCTGAGCAAAAGCTTTTTAACTTAATGGCATCCCATTCATTAATTCTTTCATTCTTTCACTTTGAGGCATGTTGAGGAAGTCATTTCCAGCTCCCATATGCTGGAGTATTGGTCCTAATCTAGCAGTTGTATGGTAGCTGTTTTAATTCCTAATTCCTTGATCCATTTTGATTTGGTTTTTGTGCAAGGTAAGAAAGTTTAATTTCAACTTCCTACGCATAGTTGTCCAGTTTGTCCAGCACCATTTGAATAGGCTGTCTCTCCTCCATGTTATATTTTGGCCCCCTGTGTCAAAGATATATCAGATAGTTAAAGATGTGTGAGTGTGTCTCAGAGTCTTTTATTCCATTGGTCTTCATTCCTGTTTTGATACAAGTACCATGCTGTTTTTGTTACTACTGTTCTATAGTATAGTTTTAGGTCTGGTATTGCAAAACTACCTGTTTTGTCTTTCTTGCTTAGTATGTTTGGGCTATTCTAGGTTTCTTCTTCCAAATGAATTTGAGAATTGCTTTTTCTATATCTGTATAGAATGACATTGGTATCTTGATGGGAATTTCATCAAATCTGTCTGTAAAGAATGACATTGGTATCTTGACGGGGATTGCATTGAATCTGTATAATGCTTTTGGCAAAATGGCCATTTTAATGATATTAATTCTGCATAACCAGGAGCATGGGACATCTTTCCATATTCTCAGGTCTTCTTGGATTTCTTTCTTCAATGTCCGATAATTTTCATTGTAGAGGTCTGTGACTTCCCTTGTTAGATTAATTCCCAAGTATCTTATTCTTTTTGAGGATATTGTGAATGGGACTGATTTCCTGATTTCTTCTTCTGCCCTATTATTGTTGGTGTATAGGAAAGCTATTGATTTATGAATATTGATCTTGTAGCCTACCACTTTGCTAAATCTGTTTATAAGCTCAAGCCGTTTTCTGGTGGAGTTTTTTGGATCTTCCAGGTATAGGATCATGTCATCAGCAAAAAGAGATAGATAGTTTGACTTCCTCTCTTCCTGTTCTTATCCCTTTGATTTCCTTCTTTTGCCTGATTGCTCCAGCTAGGGTCTCAAGAACTATGTTAAATAAAAGTGGTGAGAGAGCGGGCAGCCTTGTCTTGTTCCCAAGTTTAGTGGAAATGCTCTCAGCTTTTCTCCACTTCGTATTATACTAGCTGAGGGTTTAGCATATTTGGCCTTTACAAAGTTAAGATCCTTTGATCCTTATTTTCTCTAGAGTTTTGAGCATAAATGGGTGCTGGATTTTATGGAAAGGCCTTTTCTGCATCAATTGAAATGATCATATTTTTTTGTCCATAATTGAGTGGTTTTTGTTTTTGTTTTTTTGTTTTTTTTTTTTTTTTGAGAGAGAAGGGGACAAAGAGAGTTAAAATCAATTTTTATTTAGTTTTTCGTATGGCTTTCTTGCTCCTACACTTCATTGTGTACATGAGCCCACGTCCTCATACATGCCAGGCAAGCACTGTAACCACTGAGCCACCACTCCAGTCCCTCCTTAATTCTATTTAAGTGATGAATCACATTTATTGTTTTGCATATGTTGAACCAGCCTTGCATCCCTGGAATGAAGCCCACTCGATCATGATGAATTATCTTTCTGATGTGTTTTTGAATGAGGTTTGCTAGAACTTTATTAAGGATTTTTGCATTAATGTTCATTAGGGATATTGGTCTATAGTTTTCTTTTTTTGATGTGTCTTTGTTGGGTTTTGGTATCAGAGTTATGATTGCCTCATAAAAAGTGTTTGGGGGAGTTCCCTTGATTTTAATTTCTTGGAATAGCCTAATAAGGAGAAATGTTAGCTTCTCCTCATAGGTGTGGTAAAACTCGATGGAGAATCCATCTGGTCCTGGGCTTTTCTTCTTTGGAAGGCTTTTAATTGCTATATAGATTTTGGTTTCTGTTATTGGGCTGTTTAGGATTTCATTATTATCCTGTGTCAATTTGCGGATATTGTATATGTCTAGAAATTTGTCCACATGTTCCAGATTATCTCATTTAGAGGAGCATAGTTTTTCAAAGTATGTTCTGATAATCTGTGTGATTTCCATGGGGTCAGTGGTGATCACTCCTTTTTTGTTAGTGATTTTATTGATTTGCTTCAATTCTCTCCTCCTTTTAGTGAGTTCAGCTACGGGTCTGTCAATTTTATTTATTTTTTGAAGGACCAGCTCTTTGCTTCATTAATTATTTTTGTTGTCTCTTTTTTCTCAATTTTGTTAATTTCAGCTCTGATCTTATTTCCTGTCTTCTACTGACTTTGGGCTTAGATTGTTCTTCCTTTTGTAGGGATTTGAGATGGAGCATAAGCTTATTTATTCAAGATCTCTCCTGGTTTTTAATGTAGGCACTCAGTGGTATAAATTTTCCCCTTAGGAATGCTTTCATGCTGTCCCAGAGGTTTTGAAGAATAAAAGTGTCTTCATTCTCATTCTCTTCCAAGAATTTCTTAATTTCTGCTCTCATGTCTTCTTGGAGCCATTCTTCATTTAATAGGTATTATTCAATCTCCCTGTAGATGTGTATTTTCTGTTATGATTTTTGCTGTTAATTCTAGGGTCATGGCATCATGGCCTAATAGGATACATGGAATAATATCTACTTTTTTATATTTGCTAAGATTTCCTTTGTGAACTAGAATGTGATCTGTTTTGGAGAAGGATTCAATACACTGCTGAGAAGGTACACTGAGCCAATCTGGAGTGGAATGTTCTACAAATGCCTGTTAAGTCCACTTGATTTATAGAATTGTTTAGACTGGAGATCTCTTTATTGGTTTTTTGCTTTGATGATCTGTCTATTGGTGATAGAGGAGTATTAAAGTCTCCCAGTATTATCGTATGGAGGTCCACAAGTGTTTTTATGTCATGGAGTAATTTTTCCACATACTTGGAGCATTCACATTTGGAGATTATATATTTACTATGGTTATATCTTCCTGTTGTATAGTTCCCTTTACTGGGATATAGTGTCCTTCTTTATCTCTTCTGATTAATTTATGTTTGAAATCTATTTTGTCAGATATAATAAATATTGCAACTCCAGAATATTTTCTTGGGCCATACGCCTGGTAGTTTTTTTTTTCATCCTTTCACTCTTGATCTGTGGATATCATTGGCTGTAAGGTGGTCTCTTGTAAACAAGATATTGTTGGATTTTGTTTTTTGATCCAGTTCACTAATCCATGTTTTTTGATTGTTGTGTTGAAACCATTCACATTCATTGTTAGGATAGTTATGTGGTTGTAGCTCATGGTCATTGTGTTTTATTAATGAGCTCTGTGTTTTCTTGGTTGTCTTTTGATAGTGTATACTTTTATTGAATTTCCTCTATGGATTTTGAGGAATGTTTGCTGGAGTTTATCTTTGAGGATTCTTTGTAATGCTGGTTTTCTGCTCATGAATGCTGCAAGTTTGATCTTATCATGAAATGTTCTTATTTCCCCATCGAATTTGAAGCCGTGTTTTGCTGGGTATAGTATTCTTGGCTGCATGTTGTGGTCATGCAGACATTGAGAGATCTTCCAGGATCATCTTGCTTCTAGTGTCTGAGCTGAAAAGTCAGATGTGATCCTTATTGGTTTGCCTCTTAATGTGATTTGGCATTTCTCTCTTGCCACTTTTCATATTCTTTCCTTGATTTCCCTGTTATACATTTTGAATATGTGTCTCAGTGAACTTCTCATTTGATTAGGCCTATTGAGTGTCCTATATGCTTCCTGGATGAGCGTTTCTGACTCTATTCTGATATAGGAAAATTTTTCTTTAACTATTTCGACAAGAATGTTCCTTATGCCTTTTATTTGTGTTTCAATTTCTTCCTGTATCCCATTTACTCTTAGATTGTTTCTTCTGATTTCTCCCAGACATTTTGAAAATTCTGCTTGTGTTCTTTTTTGTTTGTTTGTTTGTTTTTTGGTCATCTGTGCACTCAAGCATACTCAGCCCATCTTCACTGTCAGAAGTTCTTTCTTCCAGAGCTGAGGTTCTGATTTCTATAGAGGTTAGTCCATTATTAAATTCTTCCATCATTGTTCTGATGTGATTGACTGAAGATTTCAGCTCCATTACTTCCTTTTTCAGTATGTCTATTTCTTTGATAATAGAGTTTTTCATCTCTTGAGTTTTCCTACTTAGTCCCTTCATTAAATCTTCTTTTTAGTTAATTTTTCATTTTAGTAATCAGATCACTGATAATTATTTCTAGGTTTTCAACCTGCTTCCTGTCTGTGTTCCTTGTTTGGGGAGTTGTGGGCTTGAGGTGAACCTTTTCTAGTTTATTGCTCATTTTTTATAATCTTCTGGATCTTTGAATTCATTTTTCCTGTGGTGAAGGTAGGAAGGTTTGCAGGTGCTTCTTCCTTCTAGGTCAAAGTGCTGGGTCAGACACCATCCCTTGGATGACCACCTTATTCCAGAAAGCTGCTTCTGCCTGGAACTTTGTTTTACTTTACCTTACGGATCTAGGGCATCAACCTTGAATCTGTTGAGGGTGCATGGCAACCTGCTGGATTGTAAAACAGCAGCCAGGATGCTTTGCTGGGTCTTAAGAGTGTCATGTTGGGCCAGAACAGGCCTCCTGCATTCTGCGCCAGGACCTGGGATCCTTGACAGCAGGTATGGGCCCAATATATCTAGACCTGGCAGGAATGGAATGCATCTGGGTGGCTTCACGTACAGTGGCTGAGTGGTTTGGGACTAGGAGGGGAGTGGAGGTTCTGGTCGTGGGTGCCTTACGCATGCCTGAAGACCCTGGGCCTGAGACCTGGATCCGCATGCAGAGGCTACTCAGGTCAGCTCTGGCAGGGTTCCTGGGAATGGGTGCCCTGCACCAACTGAAGACCCTGGTCTTGAGGCTTGGATCCATGTAAGGAGGTTGCTGGGGTTGTCTCCAGCAAGGTTCCTGGCCATGGGTTCCTTTGCACCAATTCTTTTTTTTTTTTTTTTTTTAAGAGAGGGACAGTGAGAGAGACAGAGGAGAGAAAGAGAGAAAGAATCAATTTTATTTAGTTTTTCATGTGGCTTTCATTGCTCACTTCATTGTGTACATGCTGGGGTTTGAACCCTCGTCTTCACGAATGCCAGGCAAGCGTTGCCACTGCTCCAGCCTCTGCACCAATCTTTAAATCACTCAACATTGTTACTGCTGATGAGATGCTAACACCGTGGCTCATAAAGCCCTTCTCTGAAGAGCTCCAGGCTCCTCACAAACTGGTCAGGTCCCCCACTAGTTAGGGTGAGCTCTAGATGGGGAATGAAAATGCTTTTATGCAGTATATTTTATGCATTAGACTTCTGCTTAATCCTTATCAGACATTATTGCTAATCAAACCAGATATTATCTGATATCTTTTACAGACAAAGAAACTGAGGTTCCACAAGGTTATAAATGATATGTGCAAGGACACAGAGCTAGTGTATGTAAGGATCCATATTTGGACTGCAGATATGTCTGACCCCAGATCCCCAGTGCTTTGTGTAACTCTTACCAATGAGCTAGGGGAGAAGATGGTCTTCCTTCACTTTCTCCAGGGTACTTGCCCTGCCAGGAGGACACAAGGAGCCAAGAGCTGAACTGGGGCTGAGGCTTTCTTCTATTCCCATACAGGGGAAATGTTAGCCAGTACCAGTTACCCTGGGAAAATGGTTTGCTTCCCATGTCACATGAGGCACAGGGAAGTACTCTTCCAAATAGTATATCAGATATCAGCCAGGAGGACCTAAATCTGACCCCAGTTGCCACTGCCTTCCTCACCTGGCCCAGCATCCTTGGCCCTGTCCCAGATTAGCTACCATCTTCCCAGCCATTTGACTGGCCTTCTGCTGTGAAAGAGACCACAAGTCCTCATATTCAGTTACATATATTTTCTGAGGCCTCTCACTCTGTTCTGGCCTCTTGGTGAGATTCAGGTCACAGGTGTGGACACACCCATCATTGCCCTCTACATTCCATGCACTAAGAAATATACCTGTATTAACTTTTCTAATCCTCCCAGTGACCCTCTGAATGAAGGTAGTTACTGCTGCTTCTATTTAATAGGCATGAATTCTAAAGTTAAGCAAAAGTAAGTAATTTGTGGTTGCACAGCTAGAAAGGGGAAATTGAGGGTTGGAACCCAAGTAGTCCCATTGCAGAGCAGCTTAAGTGACTGCCATGTAGCTAGGTCCCAGAAGGGGAGCCATTCTGCAGGGAATTATACAAAGTAGAGGAGAGTCCCAGTCTGGGAGGTGAGCATGGCAGGGGACACAGACAAAGTACCCTGACTTGTATTACACATGAGAGGGATAGACAGGCAACTAGAGGGGAGTTCAGTTTGCTGGACCAAGCACCACACTAGGGACAAAGAGCAAGCATAGCAGTTGTTAAGGGCACTAAATCCAGCTTGGAGGTTTGTGGGAAGTGCCTAGGTTCCACTCAGCCCAGTTTTTCCAAACCTGGACCCAGAAAAGCAAGAAAACCTTATTGCTAGCATCAAAATACCACACAGGGCTAATGCTGGGTCATTTCCAGGTTACCCCAGAACCTGGAAGAAGTCCCAGTCCATGGGGATCCCATCTACTCTTCCTTTCATGATTCATGAGACAGTAGAAAAGCAACCCCATAACCCTGTGATGAACATTTGAGCCCTACCCAGCATGTGCATGCTCTGGTTGCTGGTGGAACAGGAACAGCTCTCGGTTTGGGACACTTCTTTATTGCCAAGGAAATAGGAGACAGAGATATGGGCACTGAAAGTCACCCTTCGGGTCAGTTGTGCACTGCACCTGCTACCCTTACCCACCTGGGACCCATCTGCAGGCCCAGTTATGAGCACAGCTTTGATCTCTTAGAAGGAAATTGCTGCTGGGTTATTGCTCTGGCCAGGACTGAGTGTGAACTCAGCCCTCAGGGATGAGCTCTGCAAGGTGAGTGCAGTACACACTTTACACATGTTCTAGGGCACATCACACACAGGCACCCAGACCTGCCCCAACCTGGAATTAACCCCAGCAGCAATTAAAACCCATAAGTAAGAGAGAGTGTGAAGAGCAGTTGGCAAAATCTCAAGTCTTCACTTTGTACCCCTGCCAGCAGAGTGACCAGCTTCAAGACCTGGAGCACCATGCCTCTTCTAAACAGACTCCTTTGGAATTAACTTACAGCCCTGGGCCAGGAGCCTGGGTAAAGCAAGGCTGGAAAGTACGCCCTACACTCAGAGGGCACTCAGCTGATACACTCTCTGTCCCACTTTGTCTCTAAGAAGGACTGGGCTTGCCATGCATGGGCTTTAGAAAGAAAGGCTGTCCCTGAGTCAGGCCCACCCTGATAGGGAAGGGGAGAGCATAGTGACGATGGTGACTGGCTGAGACTGGGACAGGGCCTGGCATCCCTGGCTCAGGCAGGAGCCAAGAGTAAGAGCTCACTGATCTATTCCTTGAGCTATGCTTTGTCTACTTCCCAGGCAATCCCAGGCCAGTCTCCCTCCTTCACAACTGTCCCAGTTGCTCATCAGTGAGGACCAAAGGATGCAAACTGAATTTGGCCTAATTCTGAGAAAATTGTAACGAAGGAAAGAAAATGACACGAGGCTTCATTTATCCAGCACCATTGTAACCTGGTGAAAAGGGAAGGGCATGACTCTGGAGTCAGACAGTTCCCAAGACTTCCCTCTGCTGTATTCTCCCTGTGAGACCTTGGAACAAATTCCTTAACTTCTGTTTCTTTCAGAGGTCATAACTACACCTACCTCCAGGGGTGGTTGTGAGGACTCAGGCACTCAGCAGGCACATGTTGAACACCTACTCTGTGCCCAATACTGTCCTGGGACATGGAGGTGTTCCCAGCCTCTGCCCTGGAGGAGAGCCACCTTCCTGTAGATAATGAAATGGTACACAGAAAGCACCAAGCAGAGCAGCTGCAATGACAGAAGTGACCTGTCGGTGTTCATCCTGGCACTCAATTGCTTTTCCTCGACCAGCTGCTGGTCATCGCTATCAGTTACTGTCCAGTGCTATTACACAGTGATGCCCTTGAGTTTTACTGAGTGGGCAGGGCTCTGTAACCTTGACCCAGTTGGTTCCGGAACAGTGTTGTTTTATAACTCTCCTGTCTCTTCTCTCTGCCATTTGCTCTTTTTCTTTTCTTGGTGCATCTGTCCCCACTATAGATGCCATCTTCTATGTCTTTTCTGAAAACACTAAACATTCCAAGGAAATGTACCAAGGTGGTTAAAGGAGAAACCCAATTTTCTGTCCCTCTGTCAGGATGGAGAATGACTCCAAAGACATAGAGATTAGTTTATTATACATAATCTGTTCTGGCCACATGCTACAGCATGGTCTATGAGGCACTCTCACCAACATGACAGGATCTAGTACTCACAGTCATAATGCTCTATGATTCCCAGCCCTGAACCCTTACAGCAAACTGGGCCTCCCTTTTTTGTCACTGTCCTTGCCAGTTTCCCAGGTCTCAGCTTCTCTAGACCAGAACATGCAAAAGGCTCAGTGAATCTCTAGTACCCACCAGAGCCTGCCCAGAGTAGGCCTCCAGCGTGTGCTGGGTGGGGAATCAGACTACTTCTACTAGATGCCACAGGTAGCTGGGTGCCCTGAGGTATCTGAGCAGGTGCAGTCTCACCTAGAGGCACTCTCAGAGGAGCAGATGCAGCCCAGGGCAGTGAGCACTGCAGCCAGGGTGTAAGTCCAGTGCCCATAGAACCCAGAGTGGGGAGCAGCTGGCCATTGGTGGTGGGGTGCCTCCTGAGGAGGTGAGAGGTAAGTAGTGAGGGTGCTAAAGCCTGTCAGGGCTTGCAATGCTGTCCCCATTCTTTGCCAGGGCCGGCTGACAGATGGGAAGGGGAAGACCATTGACTGCAAGGACGCCATCTTCATCATGACCTCCAATGTGGCCAGTGACGAGATTGCACAGCACGCACTGCAGCTGAGGCAGGAAGCTTTGGAGATGAGCCGGAACCGCATTGCTGAAAACCTTGGTATGGTATATGACTTGAGCTGTGTGGGCAAGTAACCAAACCACCAGCACCTCTCGGGGACAAGGGTGGGATTGGGGTCCTGGATCCAGCTAAGGTCCTAGTAGGCAACAGACACCCAGGCACCAAGTCTTGCCAGGTGCGGTGGCACATGCCTGTAACCCCAGCAACTTGGGAGACTGAGGCAGGATTTCAAGTTCAAGGCCAGCCTCAGCAACTTAGTGAGACCCTATCTCAAAAAATAAAAAGGGCTGGAGATGTGGCTCAGTAGTAGAGCTGCTGGGTGATAGGACCAGCAGCTCTGTCCTCCAGACAGAGGATTGACAGAGGCAGCCAGGGGGACAGCAGGTCAGAAGCTATACAGAAGCAGGTACAGCCATTTTTAGCAGGGCAGCTCCCTACATGGGAGGGTCCTGGAGAGCACAGCAAGCAGGAGTCTCTGCCTCTCCCCTTTCTTCAGGGTCAGAACTCAAATCTTGACCCTGACTCAGCTCCTCAACCCTCACCTGCATCTCCCACCTGAGGAGCCCCAGGATTGGTAGCTTTGTAGAGCTGAAAGGGTCTCAGAAATACCTCAGTAGGTAAGGACACTACACTAAGGGCCAGAGAGCCTTGGGCTGTGACCAGAATCTCACATTCACAGTTCCAAAAGTGCCCTAAGTGTGGGGAATAAGTAGTTATGATTCTGTCTCTGCAGGAGACGTCCAGATCAGTGACAAGATCACCATCTCGAAGAACTTTAAGGAGAATGTGATTCGCCCCATTCTGAAAGTAAGAGTGTTTCTTGATGCTAAAGCATAGGGTTGAGGGAGTAAGGCCTTAGCCATAGTATATGTATGGAAGCCCCTACATTCCCTAGTGGGGTCCAGAAATTTCCCTGTGCCCCCATCCCCAGTCACAGCTCACCCCGCCCCTAACCCGGCCATACAGGCTCACTTCCGGAGAGATGAGTTTCTGGGACGAATCAATGAGATCGTCTATTTCCTCCCCTTCTGCCACTCGGAGCTTATCCAGCTGGTCAACAAGGAACTGAACTTCTGGGCCAAGAGAGTAAGAGGGGACTGCCCATGGGTGGGGCCGGGATATCCGTCCACTGAAGCACTGGACTAGGAACAACCCCTCCCGCTAAAGGTGGGAGCACCATGGTGTGGGGCCAGCAGCCCTGCGGGTGCGTTGTCTCACAGACCTGGGCCTCAGGCCAGTGTGGTAAGAGATAGAAAGCATGAGCCACATGCAGTCAGGCCTTTCTCTGACCCATCTCAGGCCAAACAAAGGCACAACATCACACTGCTATGGGACCGTGAGGTGGCAGACGTGTTGGTCGACGGCTACAATGTGCACTATGGTGCCCGTTCCATCAAGCATGAGGTGAGCACAGGAGTCTGAGAGAAGTTCGGCACCTCCACATCTTTCTCCCCAGTGTCCCCCAGACCCAGTACCTGGGCTCCCAGCCTGTCTCCCCTATGGCTTGGCTGCTGAAGTGGTCCATACCCAGAGCAGATGCCCCCTCAGAATCATAATACAAAATGATCAACTGAAACTCCTATCTGGAGGGTAGCCAAGCTAGAGGGTGCCTGGAATAGGGTTCTGGGAGCCTCAGAAACTGACAATACTCCTTTCGCACAATCCTACAGACTAGGTGTTGATAGCCCCATCTTGCACATAAGAAAATCAGAGTCTCAGAAAAGGTTCCTGATTTACCCAAGCAAATAATAAAGACTGGCCACAGGCTGGGCACAGTCTGAGACAGTGATAAACACTTCACCTGGCACCTCCTGCAGGTAGAGCGCCGTGTGGTGAACCAGCTGGCAGCAGCCTACGAGCAGGACCTGCTGCCCGGGGGATGTACTCTGCGCATCACCGTGGAGGACTCGGACAAGCAGCTCCTCAAGAGCCCTGAACTGCCCTCACCCCAGGCAGAGAAGCGTCCACCCAAGCTGCGGCTAGAGATCATCGATAAGGATAGCAAGACCCACAAACTGGACATCCGAGCACCACTCCACCCTGAGAAGGTGTGCTACACAATCTAGCATCTACCTACCTGTATGTGCCCTGAACATCCAATAAAGGCCCCTTGCTGTGGCATGGCAACTGACCTATCTTGCCCTCATGCCTCTCACTCCCTCTGCCCAGCCAGAGGCCTCACAATCTGGAAGACCCCACCTTTACCCCAAGCCTGAAGCAGGAATCCTGCCTACCCTGCCCTTTGTTTTTGTGGGCCTATAATCTGCTAACTAGTCTCTAGGAGAGGAGATGCCTCTCTGTCCCCTCAAGGCAAAGAGCAGGGAGGTCCTTCAGCATGATCTCCATTCCCCATAGTCACTGGAACTTTATCATATTTGCCAGAAGCTCAGAAGTATGGCAGCAAAGGACAGATCAGGCTGGAAGAAGACAGAAACCATAGTCTCTTGATTCAGAGTTTTCTGACAGTTTCTCTTTTGGGAGACATTTTGCCCTATGGCTTGCCATCCTCTGCTGGCACTCAGTCCCTAGAGTGTCTCCGTTGAGAGTGAAGAACAGTGCAGAGGCCTAGGCACACATGGTTGTAATTTAGTCTAGCTACCTCTTTCCCAAGCTCTGAAATTCTAAGGCCAAGAGACCCATAAAACTTTCCTTTTCCACTGCCATATCACACCCATTGTTACTCCCTTTCCCATGTCCTGCAGTCAGACCAGACTGTTTCTCCAGTCTTGGGACTACACCAGTGTAAGGCACCTCTTGAGGACCTGACTAGTTCATTACCCTGCCCTATTCTGGGACTGGACAGCAGTGTCAGATGACCATATAAAAGTTCCTGATAAGTTTTCCTCCAAAAAAGGAACAACCTAGACTTTGGGAAGCTTCAGAGAGTCATAAAACCATACCTAATTATCAAAACCAGGAAATTAACATTACTACAATGCTACTAACTGATCTGCAGACATTTGAATTTTGCCATAGGTCCTGCATTGGCTATAGCTGTTGTCCCAGCTATAGCCTGGAATAAACCTGCAGTTGATTCTGTCCCCTTTAGTCACTTTGCAGGTCTGGACACCATAGTCCCGTGGAGGGTGTTCCACGGTCCAGCCATGTTTTACCTGTTTGGCAGGATGCAGCAAGGCCTGGTACATCCTTAGGCACCACCTGCAGTAGCCACCTCTGGTAACCACTCCATCCACTCTCCCCTGCTGCCTGGGGCCTGGACTCTACTCATCACTGTGGAGGACTTGGACAAGCAGCTCCTCAAGAACCCTGAACTGCCCTCTCCTAGTGTTAGCTAGTCTCTTTCAGGAAGTAGAAAGTGGGGACAAAAATCAAAGTGCTTCTGCTGATGGGAAAATGACATAACATGGTCTGAGGTGGTCAGAAACCACAGGCCCCAGCACATGCTCCAGCAGTCACCAGCCAGTCCCCTCAGAACCACCCTCTGCTGCTTCCTACCTCAGCAACTGCTGTTGTTTTGTTGTTGTTTACTTTTTGTTATGAAATAATTTTAGACTTATAGAAGTTTGCAAAATAGTAGAGTTCTTGTACCTTCTTAACAGATCATCAAACGTATAATTATCAAAAACAGAAAATTAACATTTTTACAGTACTACTAACTCATCTGCAGACATTTGAATTTTACCAGTTTTCTCTTGATGTCCTTTTTCCAGTCCAGGATCCAGTCCAAGACATCCCACATTGCATTTTGTTATATTTCCTTCATCTCTATCAGCCTGTGGCAGTTCCTCCATCCTCCTTTTTCTTTCATGACCTTGATACTTTTGAAGAATCCAGGCCAGTTATTTTGTAGTATGTCCCTCAATTTGGGTTTGTCTAATGGTTTCACATGATTAGATCAAGGGTCTACATTTTTGGCAAGATGCCCACAGAAGCTAGGTTCTGCTAGCAGCAGATGGTGTTACCTTTGATCATAAGGCTAAGGTGGTGTGTGCTAGGTTTCTCCACTGTAAAATTATGAATTTGAGGCTGGAGGTGTAGCTCAATGGTAGAGCTGCTTGCCAAGCCCAACATGCATAAGGCCTTGGGTTCAATTCACAGCACTGAAAGAAAAAAAAAATATATATATATATATAAAAATATATATACACACACACACATATATATATACATACATGCATATAATTACATAGGGAATTATATATAGAAAATTACATAAATTATAAAGAGATGAATTTGAATTTTCCCTTTAATAAAAATCTTCCGGGGAAATATGATTTAAATGTCATATTTATCCTTAGAGTTTTTTAAAATATTTTTTTTTAAAGAGAGAGGGACAGAGCAAAAGAGAGAATCAATTTTATTTAGTATTTCATGTGGCTTTCATTGCTCCGAGACTTCTTTGTATACGTGGTGCTGGGCTTCAAATCCACATACTCATGCATGCCAGGCAAGCATCAGAACTGCTGAGCCATCACTCCAGCCCCCCCACCTTTTTTTTTTTTAAGATAGAAGGAGAGAAAGAGAAAAGGAACCAATTTTGATTATTTTTCCATCAGGTCTTTGTTTCTCCAACACCTGGTCGTATATGTGTGCTAGGGTTTGAACCTGGATCCTTGCACTTACCAGGCAAGCGCTCTAGCCACTAAGCCACCACTCTAGCCCCATCCTTAGAGTGTTGCCTACAGATTTTAACTTCCTTCTCAGTGGTTCTTGCTTATAACAGATATTAATGTATTTGCCTAATGATGACTTTCTTTTTCCTTCTTCATCTATATTTGTTAATTTATTAATTGGTGTTCTATTGTAAGAACCCTTTTTCCTACACTTGGATTATAGTAGTAACAGTGCATGTTGTTCCTCAAGTTAGCCATTAGGAATTCTTTCGAGTTGTTTCAACATTGCTCCCATTATTTTCAAGCACGTCCTCACTTTCTGGCACAAAATGTTCCAGGCTTACTTACATTTTCCCTCTCCCAGCCCTGACATTTGCCACTTCTCCAAGAAGCTCCCAGTGTCTCTTGTTCCTAAATAAACCAGATGGATTCTTGGTGCTCAGAAACCAAGATCTGAGCACTGGGTTCACACATTGCATACTTGACTGTCATTGCTTCTAGGCCCTCTCAGCAGATAGAGTTCAGAAATATGTATGTATCAACACATGCATACACAAATACATCTGAATTTATTTATCCACCTGTATGTTATTAAAAACTATGAGTTCAAATTGATACCTACAGTCCAATCCATACAGTAGGTTTTATGACAACCATTCTTAAAACTTTCCTATGCTTTTTCTGCTTCTTCCTCACCTGCTGTTTCCTCTTTCTTACTGTATGATGGTGAGACTTCTTAGAGTCTCTAAGTCAGTGACCTCTATGCAACATTCCTACTGAGTAATCAACTGTAACCAGGAAGAACAAACATGTAACTCAAAACTAGATCAATTTTATACCAGAAAACCCAATAGCCACCTTCCTGAGAGTTGGTGAGGGGCATAATTAAGTATCACTTCTTCCAGAGAATTTCTTCTAGGCCTCCTAGTTCATGTTGGACCCATATCTTCCATAATATCCTGGGAACTGTGAAGCTCACTTGTACCACTTGTTCTGAGTCTGTCTTTAGCACTAGAATGTAAACTCCAAAGAGGACAAATACTGAGCTGTTCAGCTTACTAGCCACAGACTGTGGCGTAGAGCTCGCACATGACAGATGCTCTAGGAATATTATGGGTGGGTGGCTGGGTGGGTACTACAATAGCATAGATCTTCATAGTGGCCCCTGGGAGGGTACAGTGTCCTTTTTTTGCTCAGTATGCTTTTATTTGTCCTGTGTTCGTGGTCAGGCATGGGACCCACCAGCATTGAACCTCTGAGCAAATGGAACAAGGGGAGACCCAGATAGTCATTGAGGATCCTAGAATACATGAGACTGGACTTAAAAATATTTCTTGTTCAAAGACAAAAACTCAAAAGCATGTAGTGATTATTTTAGAAATTTAGGGGGGAAAACATTTAAATCTTAAAGTAGAAAATGAACCCATAAAAATAAAAACTGAAGAAAAAGGATAAATATAACCTGAGACTGATAAGGAGAAACAGAGCCAAAAATGAATAGATAGGATTAAGATTGATGAATTAGACACAACCATATATAAAAAGAAGAATTGAAAATTTTAAAAGGGCAACAAATTTGAAAACATATTTCCTAGCAAACACTGACACGACAGAGTTTGAAAAGATCAATCAATAAATTGGGAAGGTGATTAAAATTTTATCCTTTGATTGCGTTCTGGACTGAGAATGTAGCTCAGTGATTAAGTGTTTGCCTAGCACATGCAAGGCTCTGGGTTCAATCCCCAGCACTGCCCCCCAAAAAAAGTCTTTTAAATTTTTCTTTTTCAGGGCTAAGGACCGAACTCACACCCTTGTGCATGCTAGGCACATGCTCAGCCACTGAGCTACATCCCCAACCCCTTAATTAAATTTTTAAATGGAAATGCACAAATAAGAAACTTCACAAATTGTGAGAATACAGTTTAATGAGCTTTTACAAAGTGCGTGGAGCTGTAGTTCATTATCATTCTACCCAAAATATAGATGAGTTCTAACTTTTAACTATATAAACTGCTTCAGACAATGGATAAAGTTCAGAAGATACTCAGTTGATTTTAAAAACCCACATATACACAAACTTCATAAAATGCCAAAAGATGCCTAATTTCACCCATAAATTTAGGTGCAAAAAATTCTAAATAAAAATCAAGTTGAAATGTACGCTGTGATTGTATGAAATATCTCAGCAATAGCAGGCTCAGTGTCAGGAAATTTACTAATATGAATAATAATGAAGAACCACATTAAGAACAGATATTTAAGTATCTAAAAATATTAATCTAAATTTTCTTATTTGGCTAATTATACTGATTGTTGAAGAGAGTTCCTTATTTTTAGACATTAAAGACAATTTGCAAATATTTCAGGAAACAAGTTTTATATATACATACACATAATATGCATATAAACATATATAGTTTGATTTTAAAGCAAAAGTAACATTTGGGAAATCTGAGGGAAAAGTATACAGAAATATGTTGTATTATTTTTGCAACTTTTCTCAAAGTCAAATTATATCAAAGGTTTTTTTTTTGTTTGTTTTGTTTTTTAAAAGAGGGACAGTGAGAGAGAGAGAGAAAGAGAGAAACAACTTTATTTAGTTTTTCACATGGCCTTAGTTGCTCCAACACTCAGTTGTGTACGTGGTGCTGGGGTTTGAACCCGGGTCCTCATGCTTGCAAGGCAAGCGCTGAAACCGCTGAGCCACCGCTCCAGCCCCTATATCAAAGGTTTTTAAGTGAAAGAAGACATCGGTGTGTAAAAAACATTAGATGAGATTTTACAACTTTAAGTATGATCTGATAAAATTAAATAACTGAGTTAAAATTATTTTAATATGATCATCAAAAGCCAATAACAGACATTTTTAAAGTATAAATAAAAGCTATCTCTAAAGTCCAAAATAAGACAATTCAACATTGCTTTGAAGATTCAGGTGAAAGCAATTAGGGAAAAATATTAACTCATTTGAATAATGGAAAATAAATTATCTTGTTTTGCTGATACATGATTGTGTATTTGGAAAGTCCAAAAGACAATAATAAAAACCTATTAACAGTAATAATAACATTTGGTAAGTGGCTGAATAAAAGATCAACGTACAAATATCAATTGCTTTTCTCTCCCAGTAACCAATGAAAAGTAATAACAAAAGAAAAGCATTCCATTCATGATGGCAACAGACAGGCATATATATTTGCTCATATGTTCATAAACCACCTCAGGAAGGGAAGGGAATTGGTGATGGAGGGGCAGTAATAGAAGAGAAACTTCACTATATTCGTTTCCTTTTTTTTTTTTTTTAAGTTTTGAACCATGGTAGTGTGCTACCTATTCAAAATCATAAATTGAGAATAAATTTAGTTCATAGCAATTCAATTTATAATAGCTAAATTATGGAATCAACCCAGGTGTCCTTCACTGGATGAATGGATCCAAAAGCTCTGGTATATATATATACATATACACACATACAGTATATACAATGGAGTTCTACTCAGCTATTAGAAACAGCGATATTGCATCCATTGAAGGTAAATGGATGGCAATGGAAGAAATCATGCTGAGGGAAATTAGCCAAACCCAAAGACTCAAGGGTCATTGTTTCCCCTTGTTTGCAGAGGCTAGAGCAAAACCCAGTCTTGAGTGAAAGGTAGTCAAGCTCCTGTAGTAGACCCACCAAAGGTGAAGCAATATGTGATCTAGGGGAACCATGGATATATAATGGGGAGGATGGAAGGGGAGGCAAGGGGGAGGGGAAAGAGAGGGAGGACAGTGAAACAACAATGTAGCATACTCTTTACCCCCCCCCAGAAGCCAAATAATATTTATGCAATCACTTAATTCTGGAAAATTCACAATGAGTATTTATACACACACAGACATATACATACACATACATGTGTATATGGACATTTATATCTGTTGTAGGGGCGAAATATAGAAGAATCAAGAGACTAGAGTGGGCAATATAGGGGTAACTGGTTTAGGATCAAATATGTATATTGTTACTTTATAAACATTTATGATTGTACTTGATAAAAAAATAAATTTAGCAAGAGAAGAAAAACATTGAAGAACATAAAACAAAATCTGATAAATATAAAAACATACTGGATTTTTGGAAAGTATATCTGATAGTGTCATTAAAATGTCAACTCTTTTTTTTTTTTTTTTAAAGAAAGAGGGACAGAGAGAGAGAGAGAGAGAAGCAACTTTATTTAGTTTTTCACATGGCCTTCGTTGCTGCAACACTCAGTTGTGTACGTGGTGCTGGGGTTTGAACCCTGGTCCTCAAGCATGCC